>JACMIF010000166.1:0-35686 GCA_014805445.1 Diplogasteroides magnus | reverse complement strand
GAACGAGCACTACTTGATTTGCAGGCCATAAAAACCAAATTCGCATTTTAAAACCAACAAAATGCGGGGGCAAACGCATGTTCGATCTACCAAAACGGGAAATACGCCAATTCGGGCCACCCCCCCCCCCCCTTTAGACAGACAACAGAATGTATATGCATAATGAGAATGTCTTCTTGTGCACAAAGACTTTCTTCCTCTTCGGAAGATTCCCTCGACTTTGTGACGTTTTCCCGCCCCTCAATACACACACACAAGTACAAATTGGCCCCACCACCCACTAAATCTATTTCCAAGGGCGTTTCATTTGATTACGATCACTTCGCTATACGCAGGAAATCGGCACTTTTGGTGCGATGTCTACGCGCTCAATCGGTTCAACGAAACTTTCGACGTTTACGGAGGAACGAGAAGGGAGAGGAGAGGAAATATGACATGGTAACACTTATAATATCTTGAGGGAAGAAATAAGGGATGAATGGTTGGTAAATGAGATACCCGTTTTTTATGCACGGAATCCATTACGATAAAAAATGTGGGAGGGAGGATTTTTGGTCAGGTAGGATGGATGGTATAGATAGAAGAGGGTAGAGATGAAATGAAGAGAGGAGGAAGGGAAAGAGAAGAGAGAAGGAAAGGATTCTCGTGGAGGACTGTTCATTCCAAGGAGAACCAATGATGGAATGAACGAAAACAACTTGTGCATGATGAAGCCACAAAACAGAAGACGTATCCTCTTACAGGAGGAATCATTCTGGAGTCTCTCCTGAATTGTTGTCTCTCCTGGATTCAGGACGACCATTCAGGAGGAGGGAATGAGATGCTGAAGGGGTTCATGGCACTATTCCAGGAGATTAGGAAGAAGGAGGGTGGAGGACAGAAGAGCCGTGGACTTTTGCGCTACAATGTTGAAATAAACAGCCATCATATCCTGGCTCAAGAGTCTATATCGCCACTATGGCGTCATTGTCTTTTGCTTAAAGAAGGCAAAGGAAAAAATAGGAATGGGGACTATCAAAGGGACGCACTCACTCAATGAAAGACTGACCATAAATAGACAGAGAGCGATCGCAATTTGGATTAGACACCGACCATCAGATTGTGGTCTGACACAGGGGAATGCTCTCGCTCTCTGCACTCTCTCCGTTCCTATGCGTCTTTAGCCAAGCGTGGGAAGAAGAATCAGTCAAGAAGCACCATGAGAAGTGGTTGGGTGGGTGGACTGAAGGGCCATTCGTCGTCATCTTCGTGAACAGTAGTCAATGAGGGAAAGGAGGATATGGACCAGAAGACAATCTTGGAGGAGTCAAAGTGGATTCATTGTCAAGAGTCGGAAGATGAGTGCACTAAATGGGACGTGAAAGAGAGTGATCTCATTTGATGACCAAAAAATGTTCCTATGATCGAAGAAGAGAGAGGGAAACGAGGTCCATTTATAGAGTTTTGTCTGGATTGGAATATATCCTCCAGAGAAATCACTCGTGGCATTTGAAGTCGACCGCCCAGGAAGGCCGAATGACGATAAAATTGTTTCCTGTGCACCTGAGACACGTGTGAGAAAGAAGAAATGTGTGAGAGGGAAACCCTTCTCTTGTCTCTTCTATGTTCCTACTAAGAGAAAGACAATGAAGTGGGGGAGGGAATGAGATCTCCTGTTGGGGGATTATCGTAATGGAAGTCCTTCCCCTTTGTCATTCCTTTTGCAGGCTCGTGAGACCGGATGGGCTGTATGACATCGGAGAACAGAAGGTTTGTACAGAAAAAGATCGAAGATCTCGACTTGCAGCATCTGATTTAGAAGTCCACACGGGACTCCGTAGACTGGAATAGAATATTTAAGATACAGCAAGGAAGAGATGAAATTACAGATGTTTTCATTCACCTCATGGATTCATGCACCCGAGATCTATTTGGTCCAACCGGTCCGATCCCTTCTTGTATTCAACTCGTGATTATAGTCATAATTGTTGCAATATTACTAATTTTATCATGCTTAATTTTCCCCAGCGATTCATATTCTTCAGCTTCAACAATTTTACTGCGCAAAGCTGTATTAAATATTTGGGCTGTACAGTACATTTGCTATTCCTCACTCAAATATTTTCTGATTTCTCAATCACACGAATTTCTGATTGTAAGCTATCTGCAGAGAATGATAAAAGGTTCTATGAGAGAAGATCTGCAACAATGAAAGCATATAAAGGTCTCTCATTCCTCTGCAGAGGCAATTATAGCTGCAAAGGGAGTAAGAGGCGTTTGTCTGGATGAATTCATTTTATCTTCTTCATTAAAAGGCATACGACAGGATGTACTTCAGAACGATGTCCATGTAACACACAGAAGCGAACGCGAACAAATAGCATTTTCTGTTTGATGATCCGAAATCAACGAAGAAAATTTTGCCTAGCAAAATTTGCATGTTCAAGGTTGTTTGATCTTTCAAATTAGCCTGTTTTCCTCCTTATCCAAATGACATTTCCCTCATTTCATTCCTTCACTTTCTATCCTTCACCCACCACGGGCGGTCGCCCTCTCCTTCCTCCTCTTCTTTCCTCTCAAACCAACATGGCCGCCGTCCCTGAAGAAACGGATTGTGTCTTTTGCAGTGAGTTACCGTACTCTACAGTACCCTCAATCTGCCGTAACCCTCTCAGAATACCCGAACACGGCGTCGGTGGCCGGTGCTGCTGTTCCAACTTGTTCACTGGATGCATCGAAGAGAATGAAGATGACGAGAAGAGACAGGACGAGACACATGGACAACTGTGTTGTGTGCTCTGCACCGTGCTATCGAGTGAGGAATCACCGTGGTGTGGAATGGGAAATGACAGAATCCACCCTCAGACTGACACTTCTTTCGATATTGCGGACTTGGGTCGAGTGCCTGTGTTGAAGGGAGACCTACAGATCATTCCTGATAAAGTCAAGGTGGAGGAGAAAGACAAAATGGAGGACTTACTGTCGTTATCGTTGAGGATTTCATCGTGGAGCAAATATCTGTGATGCGTCCTTCGTCCATTTACATTTGCAATGGAAGTCCTTTCGAGGACGATCACATCAAGGAAATACTGTGCAGAGAAGGTACTGTAAGAGCACTGTAGACAAGGTTACGGTAGTCCCTTCAGGTCGTCTCTCGCAAGTTCGCTCCCTACCCAATGTCTACACTGCACAAGCAGATCCCACGGACACCGAGACTCTCGATGACCGCATCTTCACTTCGGAGTGCAATGGAAACAGCATCGGAGCGTGAGTTGCCCCGTGCACGTAACTTGCGCAGTCCCTTGCCCCCTGCACGTGCATTGTGCAGTATGTCCCTTGTAGATTCTCGAGTGTGACTCGTCGTGCACGCGACGAACTCATCGCTTCCTTCGTGAACATCATGAGAGGCCGCACAATGTTCGTCATTCCATTCTCCGTTGGACCGATCGGAGCAAGGTTTGTAGTCTGAACTCTGCTCTTTGATCTTTGATCTCTCAGAACTTCTCTCACCGGAGTGCAACTGACGGACTGTCCCTTCACTTTGCTCACCTCTCGTATCTTCATGAGGTACCGTAATCCCTCCCATTCAGGAAACCCATTCCCCTGATTCAGGGTCTCCTCTGCCGTGTGGGACGCCATTGGAACGGGCGACTTCATTCAATGTGTGCACTCAGTTGGAGTTCCTCGTCCAGTACTCGATATGCAGACTTACATGGTAGACTACCGTATCCCATGTCTTCCACTCGAGAGTCCCTTTCCCTTCAGTGGCCCTGCAATCGTGCCAACAGTTTCACCCTCGTGAACAGTCGTCGTCGTCGTGTGTACTCGTTTGGCACTGCTCACTTCGCCAATTCCCTTTGTCGCACGGTACCGTAACCCGGACATCGCTGTGAGAGTCGGATCCCTTTAGACAATTTCGCTTCGAGTGGCCACTGAGTGTCTCAGAGAAAGGGAAATGTTTGCTGAGAGTGCGGCCATCATTTCCATCATAAGTCAGGATACAGTAACCTGGAATTCCCGTCAAGAGTCCCTTCAGATCCATCGGGGGAGGAAATCTTCGCCTGTGTGCAGGGACCATTGGGCACAGGAAAGAGCACCATTGCATTTGCCCAATCCAGTCTGCCTGGATGGACGGTTTGTAGTTTGAACCCTGGAATATTGTAGTATGGTCTCCTCAGATTCGTCCATTGTCCTCAACCACTGCATGGCTTCGATGGGGCAACGATGGACGTTAGATACCGTAATCTGAAGATCGCTTCGAGAGACGAGACCGTTCAGGTCTCTACGCCTCTTCTCCAGAGAACGGATTCTGTGTGCAGTGGAGCTACCGCGAGCACATGGCTGAGAAGCAACCTGTTGAAGATAAGGTGCAGTTTGTGGCCTAATATTTGATCTCTGATCTTTGAACTCAGGCTCTGCGCAAGCGTTCCCTTCTTCTCAACGTGACTGCTGGTGCTGATGGAGACTTGGAGTGGTTCGGAAGAAACGATCAGAAGATAAAGGCGTGAGTTACCGCAACGCGTGGGAGACGCGTCGCGGTCAATGATGACATGTCTACATACAGGACTGGGCGTCCCGCTGGAAAGTCGTGTGCTGCGATCTTCGCGACCGACGTGGAAACATTGCATCCACACTGGGATTCACCGGAAGGAGTGCCCATTTCAGCGTGAGTTTGGGGGATACCGTAATCCCATTGTCGCTTCGGGATAGAAAGGCATTCAAATGATTCAGGTACATCTTCCTCGTGAATCGTCCCACGATTGTTCCTGTCATTTCTGAGTCTCCCTCTTGGAAGGAAGGCATTGCACTCACTCTCACAACACGAACCATGAAGGGAACGGGATTGGATGGAGGTGGTGTGGATTACGGTACATTGGAAAATGACAGACAATGTAGAGATTCTGGAGAGGAATCCAATGGGAATGAGCACTTATCTGTCTTGTCCCATGGGCGAATATGTGAGACAATGGTTTGGAATGGAGAAAGAAGGCAGGAAGGTGGAGAGGGAATGGGAAGGACCTTCAATAGAGACAAAAGGGTTTCAGATGCCTCGTATCTTCCACATGAATCTCTTCCGTCGCCACCACAACACATTGTCTCCAGTTCAAACTCCCGCTGCCAAGTCTGTCTCCGTGGTGGGACTCCCATCCACTCAATACTCCCTCAATCTCCTTGTATAGCGTTCATACAGCAAGGACTGGTCTCGTCCTCTGACTCCAGATGCGACTAGTCCCAGACCTGAACAGAGGTGAATTGTCTCTCCTCAATGACTCCTGATTGTCCCTTTCAGACTCGCCCCCACGTGCTGGCCTGGATTCGGAGACAACGTGCGACTTCTTGCATGGGTACATGAAAGAGTGAATGGAAAGGGAGGTGAGAGGATGGGGAGTAGACTGAGGAGGAACTTCACTTCAGAGGATAATACAGAGAAGACTGTACTGGGCATTCAGCCGAAGACTGTCAACACTGAGGTCGTCTGTGACTCCTTCCTCTCCCCTTTCATCGTTGTCTTTGAGGGAGAAAAGGGAGAGGTGGACTGGGATGCGTGTATGAAGTTCGATGCAATTGGATGGAGGACTGAAGTGAGATCGGCCAAGAAATACATCGAGAGGGAGGCCAAAGTGAGAGACGACCACTTGGGATGGAGGGATGAAGGGGGAATGAGTTGCAGTTGGCCGAAGTAGACACTGTGTATATGAAGGAGTATCTGAAGAAGGCACGAGAGGCACTCATTCCATTGACACAACAAGTGACATGCAGTGCGGAATTGGTATGGAAACAGTTGGCACTTGAGAGTAATAAGGAGGATTGAGGATGTGAAGGAGGAACAGAAGAAGAAGGAAGAAGAGAAGAGTCTTGACTCACAGCACAAAGAATAAGAAGGCTCTCTAGCCACTATTCGGTTCAATCCTCATTGATAAAGTGTTGCTTCGAATAAAAGCAACTTGTTTCTATCACAATTGTTCCATATGCAAACACTCTTTGGGGGTGATGAGTGGTCATTGATTGGGTGGGCATCAAAAGAGAGTACGAGGTTGTCTTATCAATGTTGCGTGCATTCTTTCCACTTCTCCCTGCAATGGACTATATTTGTCATCAATTCAGATTTGGTCGACGAAAGAGCGCCGATACGTGTGAATTCAGAAGTAATGCATTCAATTTCGAAACACACTCAGTCTGATTTCACTCAAAGCTAACAATCGGGACACAAAACATACTGAGAATGACTGAAATGTCACCGTGTTATCCTCAATTCTCCACACTTTCTTCCCTCTCCCTCATGTAGTTTGTCACCCTCAACCGGTTCCGGAATTCTTTCTTCTCCTGTGTATTTGCCCTTCAGAAATGCCACCCCTAACAATAAACACAATGACTCTGCATCGCCTTCTCTTATAATTGCACATTTTCCTTCATACCGTCTAGTGTGGCTCAAATTCGCCGTCTAGGATGGTTGACCCCTTCGACATTGCAGAGATCTTCAGTTATTGACAACTTCTCACTGTCTACTCTCGTCCCTCCATTCACAGGGGGAATAAGAATTGTCATTGTCCTCTTGTTGTTGTGATCACTGTGGTGTCCATTGATAAGAATCGCCCCACCAGCGATTCTACCACAAGAATAGCCAAATATGCGATTACAAATGACCCTGAAACTACTTCATGCGCGCAATCTTTATCTCGTTATTACATGTAAAGTATTTATGGAGAATAGTTCGAATTTTCATAATTATCACCCTTGCATTTGTAATACAGCGCTTCTATCATTTCCTATGACTACTTAAATTGACTCGTTTCCTCTAATCTAGATAGATAGATAGATAGATAGATATTTATACGCATTGAGACAATTAAACTCAAAACGTGGTTCAATTGATTATTAAGAAGAATGACACAGAAAAATGCATAAGTGTTATATTTTACAAGGACGTGAGAGTGTCATTGAGATCACGAGTTGACTGAATATGTCGGTAACCACTATTGAATGCATTAGCTGATCTAACAAAGAAGCTGTTTTTACGGTAGAGTTGACGAGTGGATGTATTGAAAAGAATGAAACTTGGTCCCCGCAAGGTTGAAGTACGGATAGTGTAACGATGGGCGTGTTTGTGGGAAAGGCGGGTATGTCCAAAAACGAGCTTGTATAGCATTTTCATATCTATGTCCTTGCGCCTTTGAAGGAGGGTCGGTAAATCTAACTTTTTGTTTCTTTCAGTTGAGGAGGGGATTGAAGGGCGTTTAAAACCATAGCAGCGGGTGAAAATTCGTCTAGTGAAGTAATTCTGGGCTCTTTCAAGTTGCTTAATGTCTGCCTGTTTGTAGGGAGAAAATACAGTTGAACAACTTTCGAGAATTGGTCTGACGTATATTTGATATGCTTTGAGTAGAGTATCTGGGTTGGGAGTTTTAAGGGCTCGGAGAATCATATGAGAAGAATTCATTGCCTTTTCAGTGATCAATTTACAATGTGCAGAGAATTTAAGGTCTTTGTCTATAATGATCCCTAGGTCACGAGTTTCGTCATTTGATTGAAGAGGGGAGGAGGAGATGGAATATGGATGGGGTTGGTCTTACCCAGATAGATAACACTTCATTTTTGGCTGGAGAGGGGAAGTTGCCAATCATCGGACCATTTGACTAATCCATCTATTGCTAATTGAAGGGGAGCATGTGATTCACCCCTTGCGAATGCTCGAAAAATCTTGATATCGTCTGCATATTGTTTGACTAAGACATTGTGTTGTATGAGCAAATGGGGAATTTCGCTGGTGTAAATAATGAATAGTAGTGGACCAAGAACTGAACTTTGTGGAACTCCGCTTGAAGTGGGAAAGGTGTTGGATAGCGCATCGCGAATCCGTACTTGAAAAGTTCTATTTGACAGGTATACCATGATCCAAGAGATTATCAGTGGGGGAAATTTAAAGGAGGATAGTTTATGGATGAGCTTTGTATGGGATACCCGATCGAAAGCCTTTGCATAGTCAAAGTATATTATGTCAACTGGTCGCGACTAACATGAGAAGTTCAGTGGATCTTTTCTTTCTAAAACCATACTGTTCGTCTGGGATGATTCCCCTTAATTCACACATTTTGATGAGTTATCTCTGTACCATTCCCTATGAACTTTGATGGTTCCTGCGGGTGTCTCAGTTGTTGCCTACATAGGGAACACGCGGTCTCTTCTCAAGTTTATTCCCTCTTCCTTCTCTTCTCTCTTCATTCTTTCTCCTCTATCCTTCTTACTCAGACTTTGTAGCCATTGTATAGTCTTCCCTTATCGATCACACTACATAAGGGAATAGTGAGTGACCCCGACTGTTTTCGTCTTCACTTCACTTATGGTCACTCACATCATTGCGGGAGTCGCACACGTGTCTCACCTTTAATATATTAGACATTTCACCTTCAAGTGTCCTTTCCGATACTATTCAATGATTTCTTTCTCGTGCGATTAAAGGAGCCGTAAAGGGAGATTTATTTGCATGCACTTTTGCGTATCAGTCTCTTCAATTCCCCCACTTTCCCGTCGTCAGAGCGGTCTACTCTGACAACGAGAGAGGAAGGGAATTGGAGAGACTGATATCCAAAAGTGCATGCAAATAAATCTCCCTTTACGGCTTCTTTAACATTCCGTTCCATTTGAATTATCAACGACCATTTTCCTCTTCAGAATCCTCAATCAACGATGTCGAAGAGTCAGCCTTCAGATGAGCAGTTGCAGAAGGAAAAGGATGCACTTCCTGTGAGTATCATTATTGATTGTTTTATCTGATCTCAAACTGAGAGGGTATTGTAGTCTTGTGAATATCGTATTCTTTGCAGACTCCTCATCGCATGACCACCAGCAATGGAGCGCCCATTTTCAACAAGAATGCCGTCCTCACTGCTGGTCAGTTATTGATTGAACCAAGATTACTGTAAGATTCCCTTCAGGACCTCGCGGTCCGATGCTGATGCAGGATGTTGTGTACATGGATGAGATGGCTCATTTTGACAGGGAGAGGATTCCTGAGAGAGTTGTCCATGCTAAGGGAGCAGGTGAGGAGAAAAGAGATGAATGACGTCATCAGGAGTGATGAATGTTTGATTCAGGAGCTCACGGATACTTCGAGGTCACTCATGACATCACCAAGTACTGTAAGGCGGACATGTTCAGCAAAGTTGGCAAGCAGACACCCATGTTTCTTCGGTTTTCAACAGTCGGTCAGAACTTGCAACCTTCTTTATACATTCAACTTACCATCTGCAGGAGGAGAATCTGGATCGGCTGATACGGCTCGCGATCCACGAGGATTTGCAATGAAGTTCTACACGGAAGAAGGCAACTGGGATCTGGTGAGGAGTACTGTAGTGTTTCTGTAATGGAGGAGTATGATCTGCAGGTCGGAAACAACACTCCAATCTTCTTCATCCGCGATCCAATTCTCTTCCCCAACTTCATTCACACACAGAAGAGGAATCCGCAGACGCATCTCAAGGTAAGAGAAGGGAATTGTGATTGATGTCTATTCTCATCTCATCGATTGCCAATTGAGTTACTACTGCATTACCGTAAATCTCACTTTAGGACATGAACATGATGTGGGACTTCTTTTCCCTTCGTCCCGAGAGTACTCATCAGATGATGTTCCTCTTCTCGGACAGAGGAACACCCAATGGATATCGGTAAGGGATTACGGTAGAGAAGATGACATTATCGATTGCAGCCACATGAACGGATACGGTAGTCACACGTTCAAGATGGTCAACAAGGACGGAACGGCCGTCTATGTCAAGTTCCATTGCAAGGTACGGTATCCCTATGGACGAGTCAATACCGTAACCCTGTTTGAGACTGCACAAGGGATCAAGACTCTTCCTGCATCAGATGCAGGAAGATTGACTGGAGAGGATCCAGATTATTCCATTCGTGATCTGTACAATGCAATTGAAAGGGGAGACTATCCACAATGGAACGTGTTCATTCAGGTATACAACAGTCGCAATATGAAATCGAATGAAACATCCTTCAGGTGATGACATTCGAACAGGCAGAACGTTGGAAGTTCAATCCCTTCGATGTCACCAAGGTAATCAATCAAACACAATGGACAATGGTTGATCACGATTGCTCAGGTGTGGCCCCACAAGGAGTTCCCTCTCATTCCCACTGGAAAGTTCGTCCTCAACCGAAATCCACAGAACTACTTCGCTGAGGTACAGTATCCTTCGTTCCCAACCATTACTGTATGACCCGTCCGTTCAGGTTGAGCAATCTGCTTTCTGCCCTGCGCACGTCGTTCCTGGCATCGAGTTCTCTCCCGACAAGATGCTCCAGGTACCGTAAAATGCCAGATCAATCAATATCGTAACCGTGGAGGGTCGTCTCTTCTCTTACACCGACACTCATTTCCATCGTCTCGGTCCCAACTATATTCAACTTCCCATCAATTGTCCATTCCGTTCTCGTCCTCATAACACACAGAGAGACGGACTCGCCTGTTCATACTCACAAGGTACGGTAGTTCAATAGGTCATCCACTAGGGCGCACTTACAGGAGGAGCACCCAACTACCACCCGAACAGCTTCAATGGGCCCGTCGAAGTGGCTTCTGTCAAGGTTTGAGAGGCCAGAATACAGTAACCATTCATTCGTGACAGGATTCCAAATGGCACACAAGCGGAGATGTTGAGAGATTCAACACTCATGATGATAACAATTTCGACCAACCAAGAGACTTCTGGCTCAAGGTTTGTTCGAGTGTGATCTTCTTCCCAAAAGGACATTCTCAGATCCTTGATGAGGGTCACCGAAATCGTCTGGTGGAGAACATTGTTTCTACTCTCAAGGACTGCAAACCATTCATCATCGAGAGAGCTGTACACAACTTTACACAGGTCAATAAGTGAACCATGATTGGATTCTTATGAAAATCGTCTTCAATGCACCCAATCTTATTGTTCTGTTTGCAGGTTCATCCTGACTTCGGTGCCAAGACGAAGTCACTCATTGACAAGTACAGAGCATCACAGGTGAGAATAAGAAATGGAGGGGTGACTGATACACAAACGACAGAAGCATGCCTAATGTATTTTGCAACAAATGCACAAATCAACAAGTTTATAATGCCCTTTTGCGGGTTGTTTATGCTACCGTCAGTCTTCTCAGAATCATATTGAAGTTCAAACAAATCCCATATTCATTGCAGGGATCGCACGCTCGCATGTAAGAAGTGGAAAAGAAATGGCAGTCATTTAACCACTAACATATACAGTCCTGTTACTCGTGTATTTATGTACGCTTTAGTTGTAGTGACGCCTCACGATATGATAAAACATCTTTATACATTCTTCTCTCTTTTCAACAGCTAACAATTACTATTTCAGGTTCTTTGAACTCCTTTGTATGTTCTGTATATCAAAATAATTTCTTCAAAATGTGAAAAATATTGTAAATAGCTAATCTGAGCGGCAAGCGAGGGACTGCATGAATTTTGATTACTCTATTATATTTTGAACTGCAAGGGCAATAGAATGAGGATCGAGGTTACTGTAAGAGGCGTTCGTAACAGTAATAGGCATGCGTCGAGGATAACATACGATATTTTGATTGCTACAGCAATAAGAATGACGATCCATACAACATGTATGTAGTTCAATCTATTTAGTGTATGTACACAATGGCTATATAGGAAGTGTGGCAAGACAACAAGCATTTGGATGTCAAAATGGTCATATCTTCTACTCTGGCAAATCTCTGAGTATGGTAGAAACACACACAACAAATCTATTGGGGGCATCCGTATTTGGGGAGAGAATATCACGAACCACTTGCACCTTTCCCTGTCACGAAATCAATCAATAAATACTCTCTTACAGTAATCATCAATTAGAATTGGAATTGGCAGATGCGGATCTCAACTCGGTTACCGTATACATTTCATCCGCCACACTTGAATGGTAGTCGTCCAGGGAATCGTCACGGGAACGACAACTCCTGAAGGGATTGAATGGGAAGGATTACGGTAGAGTAGAAAGATACCGTAATGAAGGAGTGTGTCCAACTCCGTGTAGTGAAGCCTTCTCTCGATATTCCAGAATGGCCCTCCAGATGCGACAGGATACTCCACCACTGAAATCATGAATCAATGCACATCTGATGATCAAAATAGAGGAATTAGAGAATCGTGGTAAAATTCAGTACATTTATGAGTTCAGAAAAGATGAGAATCGTTCATCCTTTCTCTCCAAATGTAACAATCATAAAGAACATACGATATTCCACAGTCGAGTAGTTCCTGTCTCGTCACCAATTCCAGAATGTCTGCCTTCGTGTAGTCATTCGCTGCCAATAGCTCTGCATACGCTGGAGCGACATCAAGGCATCTACAACAACATGAAGACAGGGTATCATTCAAGAAATTAAGAACGCAAATGCATTTGTATTTTCAAATGAAAGCGTCAAACAACAATAGCCACTGTCTCTGCCATACAAGATGAGTACCAACCTGAGCCACACAACCAGTTCATCCCTTTGTCTGGACGATCTCTCATTCCTTCCATTGATAGTGGAAGAGGAAGGTTCACTTCCTGTGGAAGGCATTGTTCTCAATGAAATGGGAAGGGGATCAGATTGAGCGAAGACACGAAGACGAGACAGACACGAACGATTCCTGAAAAGGGAATCTCATAATCTCATTTGCACTTTTGAGCAGATAATAGAACAGCCCGATGACTATACTGGACAGTCTTCAGGTTCAGAAATAAAGAAGAACTGACCTTTGCATAACGAGATGTACCATCTCCTGCAGTGTTCGTTCACTCTCAACGAGTTCTTCAATGACTCGATTCGTCTCTTCCTACAAGATACAATGAATTGTGCCCATTCATCCTCTCCCACTTGTTGTTGTCTGAGTGCATTCATACTACTTCCTCTCTCATGTCTCCTTTCCTCTCTGATAGCAGCCACAGAGGATGGTCTACTACTTTCTTCCCTCTCAATATCTCCCTCTGAGAAGGATTCACGAGAAAGACCACGAGAACGGTCAGACACATCTTGCACCTGCAATGACATGGATAAAGAGAACTGTTTTGAATATGTAGTTAGGTTGCATGAAATAAAAACTCGCCTGAAGAATGGCCGACATGTCAGGATTGATGTACGAGACTGCTGCTTGCACTGCAGATCTAAAATAGTCACAATGAAGGAAATTACTAGAAAAGCAAGACAATGAGGGAAGCTATTTCATCTGTACTGAATACAACTATTGCTGCGCTTGTACCAGACGGGCCAAATTTATACCAAGAGTGACATCATGTTCACATGTCACTGCTAGTCACAGCAATGAATGGATGGATGACAGTGTTTGATTCATTGAGTACTTGTGACAGTGATTGTCCAGTCTGATTCATTGTAACAAGACTGTCAGTCACATCATTCAGAATGAAATTCACTTGCCTTATGAGTGCATCGAGGGCGAACATCCAATGAGGTTTCACTATGAATGTACGAAGGACTGGGGCAGTGGCATCCGAGAATGTATACAGGGCAAGATTGATCTGAAATGAAGAAAGGTCTATACTTTTATCGAATCATCTTCACCATTCACTTTATGCCCAATATTGTGAACTGCTTGATGGTTAGACAAACAAATGTCGGAATACTGTAAGTATTGGTACCTGTGAGATGTTGTGCAGTTCGAAGTCGAGTTGCTGTCGCAGTCCATCGATGCACAACTGAAAAGAGACAAATAAGCCATTCGATCAGGGTGATAAATCGATTGATTACTGTACCTGAAGTGGATGAACGTCCTTCTTGAGGAGAAACTGCCTCATTCCATCTAGTAGGATCTGCAATGGAAAGAGGGTAGAGATTGGGTAGATTGGTGACTGTACGAGTGAATGGAATGGATGCTTACATCCAACATATCTGCAGTGACAACGAGTGCTCCCTTCAAGTCGGGATGCATCTTCAGATGGGACAACCACACTTCAACGATCTGAATGCAGATGGTCTCTACTCTTCATTCATTCACTTCATCGTCCACTTTTCCAGAACTCGTGAAGAAACACTTCACTTATAACAAATTCCAATTGTTTGATATATACTCGAGACTCTGACTCCTCACCTTCTCTGCATTTTCCTGCATGAACTGTACTAGCATGTGTCTCCTCTCCGAATCCTTCTTCAACATGAAGAACTTGCTGCAACGTTCACCATTCAATTCGTCCTCAGTACTTTTGATAAAATATTGATTAAACGGGGATAAATGCCCACCTGCTGATTCCATTCTCATCGGACACTGTTCGGTTGAGAAGTTGAGCGTGTACTAAAACGAAAAAAAATACATGCCACTTCATAGGAGGAAATAAGATAGAGGAAGAAGTCATTGATCAGAATAAAGCACAACAATATGTACTCATAACGCACTGGTTAGTGGAGAATTGATGGAACATGGCGATGCTGTCAGCGGAGGCTGAAGGACGTCATCGTTGATGGGAGAGGATGGTTGAGAAAGATGAAGTCCTGAGTAGGCTGAGTGAGGATAAGATATCTGTGATGAGATGAACTTACCCATGAGATCACTCGTGGGACTTGCAGAGAATGTTCGAGTACGTGGGTCTATCAACAGTTTCAGTTTGCCTCCTTGTGCAGGAGCCATCACTTGGCTATTCGTTACTGAACAGAATCATTATCGGGTTTTAGAAAATGAGAAACTTTAAAAGTTTTCGTGCAGATAATTTTTCATGCAAACTGCGCCCTGATAATTTACGAACACTCATAGAAAACATTTCTCATGAATGATACTAGGAAAATAAATGTTTGCAGTGCGTGAATAATATGCGAAATGAAACATTTGTGATTGACTCACCAAAGTTGGAAATGGACACACTTCCATTGCTACTTTCTGTCATAGTATCTGCAACAACAACTACTTTACCATGAATTATGCTCATCTTTCATTCTCATCTATCATTCCAACGAATGTTCCTTCATTCTCTTGCACAAGTATTCGTGTGATCGGAACAAGTGAAAGTAAGCAAAACAATTCTTAGTCTGCTTTTAGTGGTTCAATGGTGGTTCTCTGTATTGAAGGTCCCTCCAATGAACGATAATCGTACCTTCATTGCATTCACTTGTCCTCTCAACTACTCCCATTCCTCCAATGTGAGACGTTGACCGAAGCATCTCTGCATTCATTCTCTGTTTCATTGTACCCAAGGAGTGCACACAACATTTTGATCCCCTCTTCCCATTACCCATCAACAACACTTTGTCCACTCCAAGGGATACAATGAACCTCCATATTTCTTCCTATCATACGTAATCGTGTCTTATCTACGACAAAAAAGTTGTTTTTGAAAAGGGATTACAAGAACTTATGCATTGTAAGATGAAATACAGAATTCGGAGGTCTAATTCACGTTTAACTGTTCTCCGTTCAAACTCGTTAAAAAACTACGAATGACATTCACTAGAACAAACACCCTATAATTGTGTTGGGAGTTGTGTATTCCTACCGTACCTCTGGTCTTCGCACTCTCGACCTGCTTCTTCGTCATGCTGCCCGCCCTCGCCCTAGAAGCACTGAATGGTCGACTGAGTGCACTGTGACAGCGGGAGAAGCGGGGGGAAAGGGGATAGAGGCACACGAAATGCATACAGATTCTGTAGCATTTGTCGTTTGTGCAACTATCACCTCTCTTGTATAAAAATAATAAGAATAAAAGACGAATGAAGGAGGATAAAGTGAGCAGTGCAAATGGCAGAACAGGCAGAGAACAGAAGACAAGGGAAGTGCACGGTGAAAGGGACGAAGGAGTCACAGTGGAATCCTTCGTGAGAACAGAAAAGGGGGCCAATGAGGGATGAAACTGACGGTGCAGACACGTGGAGGAATGGATCATGGAGCAGTTCATCTGCAGTTGGACGAGTAGTTGCATTGGCTATGAAACATCTGAATGACATGATGAGAAGTCAATGGATGAGTGGCAAAATACCTTCGTATGAAGTTCTTGCATTTTTCTGTCAAATGATCGGGAATGGGAGGATGATTCTTATACATTCCCACACGGAACATTGCCATCTGGGGATGGATCTAAACAACAATTATCTATTCATACATTTCACTCCTTAAGCACACAAGACATAGAGAGAAGAGTGTCCTCACCTCAACAAACGGAGGCTTCCCAGTTGCCATTTCAATCAGAGTACATCCAAAACTCCACACGTCTGCAGGTGCACCGTAGCCACGTTGACCTGACTCGATGACCTCAGGGGCCATATACTGTAGGGTTCCTGAAGGGAAGGATTACAGTAAGTAAGAGGATAAAGAAGATTGTACCCTTGAATGAATCAGTGACAGGATTGAGTCCGGCGAGTCTTTTGCATGTTCCAAAGTCTGATATCTTGCAGACTCCAGAGTACGTGTTCACTAGTACATTGTCTCCCTTGATGTCTCGATGAACGATCTTCTGGTGATGGAGATATCTGAAGGAATGGGAATTGGGGTCAGAAACAAGAAAGAATAGAGTATATCCAACAGTGAATAGATGTACCTCAGCCCATGAAGAATCTGCGTGGCATACAACATGATGGCTGGCTCATTGAGTGGACCCCATTTCTCACGAAGAAGATTGGAGAGGGAACCACCAGGAACATGTTCCATGAAGATGAGGAAGACATCAGGGCCAGACTGCAAGGGTACCGTAGTCATACATGTGAGATCATTCTGGCATTATAATAATAAAAATCATAATTATTATAAATACATTCTCAGACCAACCGCGAAAGACTATTAAGATTAAGTGAACACAAACTTGCTGTTTCCTCAGATCGCATCCGAGATACTGTACAATGTTCTGATGGCAGAGAGTGGAATGAAGTTGAATCTCCTCCATCAGAGGTTGCACCTGTAATCATTCATTTGAGTACATCAAATTAATCTTTCGATATCGTTGACTAAGAAATGAGCCTGCTATTATGTCATGTGTTTCAAATATTTACAAAAAGATATTCGTATGGATTGGAATGATCAATTGCTGCAAAACATCCAATTGTATCAATCTCCACCCATGTGAGTCTTCTTCTCTAATCATCGCAAAGCATAAAAAGAACTCAGAAGAGAGAATAAACAAACATATTGAAGATAACATTTAGCGAGTTAATTTCAAAAAAACTACAACGGTGCTGGGAATTTGTAAGACATGGGAGGATGAGAAAGTAATATGAAGAAAGTATAGGTAGGTAACTGACCTCTTCTTCGCATTTCACAATAACTTCCTTCACAACAATTTGCCTCTGAGTATTTGTATCGCGACCTTAAACAACTCATATTTATCTACTTCCCAGCGATATTTGAACATTGCCCCCCCCTCGTTCGCAAAAGTAATGGTCGGTCTTTCATCCTTCTTCGCTAACGGATAGTACAACTCCCTTTACTCTTTTTGTTCTCTTCGTACAATACAAAAGGAATCTCCTCCAATGATTTCACTTCAATAGTACAAAGGAAGAGCATTACTCACCAGCATACACAGAGCCAAACGTTCCTCGACCAAGTTCAATCTTCTGTCCGTTCTTGCCCAGATCGTACTCGAATGACATCTTGAACAGAAAAAATAAGAATGACAAAGTCAGAGACATGTGGTCACCCCAGTCTTTTCAAAGTCGAACGAAAGCATCTTCGTGGTATTTGACTCCCCGTCAGCCGCAGTCATACTCAGCAACATGTCCATCACTCTACAATTAACACAATATTTGTTTCAATACCACATCAGTTTGAATTGTACCAAGGACTTCGACTCATTAGTGAGTCCATGATCATTCCCATCTGACAATAACTTAATCCTTCAGTAGGAATGACTCACTTCTGACAGTGTGCAGAAGTGGGAAAGACGAGATTGAAGTCGTCGCTGTTCTCATGTACATAGAGGAACATTGATCTGTCGTCCCTCTTCGATGCAGATACAGCCTTGATGTTGTCGGTGTTGAAGTGCCAACGATGAATGCCCAGGGCTGCAAATGAAACGGGTTTAGATATTCCCACGCAAATATACAAGCATTAAATGCGTGTGATGGGAAACAGTGAAATGATTGATTGAATGATTGAGAGAAATAGTAATAACCAGGAGTCTTCGTTGATTGGCTGCTCTTCTCCAGTACATGAGACAGAATGGCCGATCCTTCGGTTGTGTTCATTGTCAGGAATGACGGAGTGTATTGCTGAATGAATGATTGAATTGCGAGGGCGTCGGTCATCCTCTATCCATCCCTCATCCCTCTAGAGATCACTTCCGATTCTGTAGGACGTGCGTAGGTTCCCCCCCCCCAACAGTTGATTCAACAACACATTGTGAGGGGAGGAAGGCTACAGTCTCTTTCTCTCCCCATTCCATCACAATATCCCGAACAAGTGCACAAAATGAGTGTGAAGTGTGATCGAATTGATCCAGTCACATAAAGGAACCACGTACAATGTTGTACATGTGATTTGAGTTAAGCTCATTTCAGAAAAAAGACACTTGTTTGCAATTTCCACTCATGTTCGCTCAAAAACAGCATTAAAGTATCTCACTTTGTTCACTTCACAGATGAGAAGAGGAAATCGTGGACAAGTAATCGCACCCTCTGTTTCGCATGCTTCCATCAAGAATTCAGTCCTGAAAAAGAAAAAAAATGATTGAAAGAACTACAGTAAGTGTTGTGACCAGAATAGATATTGTTGCTTCTCCTTCTCCACTGGACTCTGAGTGGCAGAACATCGATTGATCAACTTGATGTTCTCCATTGTTGAACGAAGATACCTGAACAATCTCAGTTCACCCGATCAAACATGAGATGGACTAACCAACTGGGAGGCTTTAGAAGGGCCATTCTCAGTGCTGCTTGGCATGCTTTCGTGTAGTCCTCAGCAAGAACAGACACCTGCATTCAGGGAGTTCATTTTGGACAAAAATACGAAAATGAACCTCGAAGAAAGTGGCGACATCCCAATAGTCGTTCAACTTGTCTATGACTCCTTTACGGCCAAGCAACGAGTTCAGAACAACCGCTACAAGAAATAATAAAGCTCTCTTTAAAAACCAACAACCAACCTATCTGCTGCATTTCTGCATTTGTCTCGAAGCTTTCTCCACTCGCCTTGAGAAGAGTTGTCAGATTGACTCCCGAATACTCAAGAGGACTCATCATGAACGCCTTTCGATACCTCAAATAAATCATTCAACAGATATAAATGAATTGTTGCAAGGATAATTGTGTAAATGACCAACCATTGAATGGCACTGTCGAGACTCGTCCTGTCCTCATATCCACTCTTGATGAATCTGTCCTTGTATATCCTCCCAGCAAGACAAATGGCATCAGGAGAAGCATTCGAGTCTTCTTTGTCTGTCATGTCCAACACAGTCGCCAATGCCTTCTCCCTGTCGCCTTCCTTGTTTCGACTGCAATTCAAATGTTCACTCCAAGACAAGTGGTGATACAATTAAAATGTGCATTTCAATACAACTCTCAATTAGAAAGCAAACCTGCCTTGGAATATCAATTTGCATCGAAATTCAAATTGCAATTACGATACAAATGTGAATCTCCCAAGGAATTCTGTTTGGGAATGATCTCCTTGAAAATCGAACCGATTAAGCGCGAAGGCGTAGAGGAATCGAATGCTGGGAGCCATGACGATGACGCAATCTTGGATCTTGGACAAATCCTCCACAAGGGTGATCATACTGTCGTAGTTCTGATTGTCTCTGCAAACGGAAACATCTCACAATCAGTTCATTCATTCAATTGCCACCTGTATGATAACATGAGTGCATTGACTGTGTCCACTGAGAGAACATCCGGATTGTCCAAGCGACATCGCATCTAAACGAAAAGTTATATTATCCTTCCTTCACATGTTTCCCATGTTCCAAACGAATCCTATTTGGGATGGATCACAAAATGCATTTTGGATCAAATTTGTGCACTATCTCATGCTGAGTACGTTCCCATGACTGCAGATGAGCAAATAGAGAAGAGGAAGTTCAAGGAACATTTTTGTCATTCGCGATCTATCTCGTCATGGGAGACAGATCACTCTAGTCTACACAACTGAGTGCACGGCTGACCTTATTGAGGAATTCGTTGGCCTCCTTCATATTCTCGATTTCCCTCACTTTTCTCAGATCGGACAGAAACTTCTCTCTCGAGTGAGCACTGAACACTGTTCTTCAAGAGGGGAACAATCACAACATTTATTCTGGAGGAAATAGACTCACTTCGCTTCTATTTGTACATTCTTGAGTACAGCTTTCATCCGATTCCGGAATGGGATGGTTCGTTGTCTGCTGGCGGCGAAGGAGTGACTGCAATGGTCAATCTTACACACAACATATCACAATATGTGCAATTTTGAATGAATTATAGACTTTTCCACAAAATGAAGAATGTTGAGGGGAAATAAGTTCAATTGTGCAGACATTAGTATGTGTATGAACTGACGTGAACTTCATGTCCTCATCGAATGTACTTCTCTCCAATGCACACAGGGACTGAGTTGTTCCATTCGGACTATCCACTTGCAGATACACAATCATCGGAAGATGGGCAAGCGTTTTCTGAAACAGACGCAATTGGACACCATACCACGACTATGTAAAATCTCAAATGGCTGGGTAATTAGTGTAAAACTAGCCTTGAGTGCATCCATGATTGTGTGTTCCACATCCTCCGAGAAGTGAGTCAGTATCATATTGTACGACTGACCAAATGACTCACGAACTCCTGCAACACACCGATTATTATCAACAGAATCTCATTAATCAACGATGAATTCATCTGTATTCTCACCAATATGGTAGCATAATGATGGCTGTTGCTGTATCACACTGACGTCAACTAAAGCCACATCTGCAAATGGAAATCATGCAATCCTATCACCCACTCATTTCATCCATCCTTGAACATCCCAACGAACCTGCATTGTAGAATGTGTCCAGGGTGGTCGTCTCTCCGAAATCCAGACGATCGAAGTCGATTTTCTGCAAGAAAAGGAGATTAATATGTGAAGAGTACATTATGAACTGACAGTGAGAAGAACATTGAGTGTGTCTGCTACTTTCTGTACTTCTGCATACGCAGCTTTCCTCACTCCCAGATTCTTCTTCACAATCGTGTCGATCACGAGAACGACCTGAATTACTACCGTATCCAGTGACTACAGTAATCCAAACCTGTAGCTTCCTTCCGGACGAGCCGGAGGAACCCTTTTCGGGGGCTGGAGAGGCCGTGGTTGATGGAGCGGTGACGACAGGACGAGCAGCCACAGTGTGAAGGGGATGGGCGGTGCGGGCGGGGAGGGGAAGAGGGCACACGGCCTGTAGACAAACACACTCATACAATAGGGAATCCTATTCAGATGACATACTTGCAAGGTCGAAGTCAAGCATCTAAGTGCATCTCTATGTGACATTTCGCTGTCTCAAAAGGATTCGAACAAAATTACGAGTGTGGAAGTGGCCTCAACGCTTGCAAGGGAATTATAAATAGGCACTTTTGCTTGCCTTCGATGTCTACAGTAGTTTATTACACGTTGCAACTTTTTGTAGTGGCATCTGACTTGGGGGAAAGTGGATAGGCACAAGACATAGACATGATTGGATATAATTAATGTCCATTCTACGCGCTGTTTTACGTGGAAACCCTCGTGATTCAAACGACTAGTGAGCAATATCAGTGAAACGCTATAATCACCTGTTTCGAAACGAGGAGGAAACTCTCTAACAGTGCGGACAAGTTATTTTGAGTATCACACAAAGAGAGTATATGATAAGATGTGTGCAGAGGTAGAGCAAAAGGAACGAGAAAAGTGTTGTTGTTGTCCCTCAGAAGTCCGATCTCTATACTTGAATGGATGGTTTGGTCTCTCACAAGCAATAGGGGCAAATTGAAGAGATAAAGAATTTGAACAGAGCAATAATGGGCGTGAAGCAAACACGTGGTATCTCACACTTGCATCTACAATAGACGCCTGTGAAATGACCGAATGGTACACCTCGAGAGGGGACACGACGAGAGATCCCTATCTCCCACTTCAAATGCCTCTTTTATGTGAAATGTCACCTCAGGATCCTTTGCACTCTGTTCGTCCATTTCTGCTATGGAAGAAGAAGGAGATGCATGGTGGATAGGCAATCTAAACGGGAAAAGGGAAGAATTGCTGGAGGGCGTCATATAAGAAATCGTAGTCGCGGTCCAGGTTATTATCGTCGGACGACAAGAGAAGAAGAATCAATGCAGCGAGTGTCGTGACTGTAGGAGGGAAAAGGAAAAATGTTTGTTGGAGGAAGGAGAGGAAGAGAGCAACGGAGCCGTTCTTCGTATGTTCGCCTTACGAGAATAACGGGAGAATAGTGGAATGAAGGCAGAAAAGGAGAAGGAGTATGACCAATGAATGGGGGTTTGCAATCAAATGCAAAAAGAGATCGAGACGCAATCGTAAATCAGTCGTCACGAGATAAACATGTGCTTGCATCATAATACGCTATATGTGGAAATGGGAAATGAACAAGCGAATGCAATCCCATTTAAGGACTCAGAACAGAAGAATTGTTTGAGAAGATCAACATACAGAAGCAATATGCATAAAATGATTCCACCGAGAAGATTGACAGGTGCAACGAAATGGGGCAAAGACCCAGATATCTTGCAGAAACTCTTACACAAAACATATGAGACCTGAAAATGCTCTTTGCAAGCAGAACACTGAGTTCCTAATTAGATATATTCCTGATGTTGCTATTCGTAAAGTACTGCACATTAGAAGCATCTAATTAAACGATCGATAGCGTCGAGGGCATGCACTAATAAGAGGTGTCTCAGATGCTGAATTAACAGAGTAAATAAGGCGTATCAAACAGAACCATAAACTACCATTTGAGATTAGGTTTACTGTGAGAAATGTAACGATAAATAAATATAATAAAAAGCGGTGCCCCGACTACTCTGTCTGCGCCGAGTGAACTAAAATACGGATTTCTCCCTTTCCTAAAATTAATAGTTATGATGTACAACCACGGAATGAATTATTCTTGAAGTTCTGTTACATCTACAAAAATTATTTCCATTTTATATGCCTAAATTGCACTATTAATTGTTCTGAAATCTGAAATCGTTTTGAAATCACGCCATTATACAGTGAAAGTTTTCTTCTTGTGATAGAGGCAATAGAAATTTTTTCGTATTTATTTGTTGTGTTTATTTTGAAGTCAAAACTTCGTCGTTGCTTCTCTGATATTCTCCCAGAACAGTTGATGTTACTTCTGATTAATGTTCTAAAATGGTAAATGTGTCGTCATTCTTCTCCGTAGCGCGGCTGTCTCACTCATTGGTAGACGACAGCTCGGCAAAGAAGAATGACGACAATTTAACCGTTTTTGAACTCCTGCTTCTGGTCTCCTCTCGTATGACTCAAACGAATAGTTCCTTTTCATTGTCTTTCCTTGGCCCTTCGCAATTTTGCCGCCTTCTCTGTTTTAATGAGGCTTCTTCAGGGCCTCGTTGTCTTTTTTGGGCCAATCTCTCTCAAGATGTGGTTCATAGGCTGTTGCTCTCGTTGAACTTGTTACCCCTCGTATTGTTTGTTTCTGTTCTGTGTTTATCAGCAATCTGTGTAAATCCTCATTATCGGGTGCATGCGGGGCACACAGCGCTTTGTCTCTGATAGCGAGTGCATGGTCCAATCGATTAAGACAATCATTTATACATAAATGGAGTGAATGGTTTCAGACGAACCAACAAGGGTCTTCACATGATCTGATCTGTGACTGCAGAATGCCCGAGTTCACCTGCGAAAAGATATTGATAGAGTGCTGAAATATCGTCTATTCCACCTCCATAACGGCAGTGTAGACAGTAGCCTTGTTCAAATTGGGCTTGCTGCTCAGAACCTCAAATATATATTATTTCCTTTTCAAATAGCATTCTGTTTATACTTGGTACAATCCATCCAATCCAATTCGATCCCTTCTCTGTTGTTCCATACAATCTCTTCCGGGGCCACTGAATCAATAACATAAAGTGCAATATATGGAGTTGTCCTCACCGTCTATCATCCAAGAACAGAACAGGTTGGTCCCAGTCGTAGTTTGTTTCCAGAACAAACCACTTTTCGTTGTTAGCGTCGATTCGCTAAACAAATAACACGAAATTAAAGAGGGAATAGGATTGAACAGACATCAAAATGGTCTGTCTGATTGAATGTTCTTGTGAGAACGACCCCGTCTCCTGGTTTGGGTCCACTCATGATGAGATATCCCTTGGCAATGAGAGGAACTGTCGACATGAAGTCCACTGCCTGTAATTGGTGGAGTGAATACAGTTGCTTCTGTGGTGAACCTCTTCGTAAGTCTCGCAATTCGTCATCATGTCTCTTATGGCATAAACGAGGAAATTGGTATCTCCTAGTCCATGGACGAAGAAATCAAACATTCCCGTGGCAGCACTTCCGAATCGCGAATTGACAGTTACTGTGAACGCCTTTGGGCGGAGACCTGGATCGCACACTCAGACTATTTCAATTGTGTTTTCAATACCTGTTAATATTCCCATATGTCCGGCGAATGTTACACCCTTGAAGAGAAGTTTTCCATTTCGAACGAATTGGAGATTGATCACAATATCCCTGAACAAATGAATCGATTCAGTTATGTTGTGATCTCTCACTTGAGCGCAGTTGTCAGATCCCATGTGCCTGTTTTCGGGTTCCAGAAGAAGAATGTTCCAAAGTCTTGGTTTCTGAATATCTGGATATTATTGTGCAACAAGATATGATGTGTCACCTTCCATGGAACATCTTTCCATTCGCGTCTTGTGCAACAATTGAAGTACACATCTTAGACACTTCATAGAAGAGATTCATAAGAGTCAGGTCTCCCACAGGCATTCCAGCTATCTTTGCAATCACCGTGATCTCATCTCTGTATGGTTGATCCACTCTGTCGATAGAACTCTCCATGAGATCTGAGACCACTTCCCACACCCCATCTCCCCCAACTGAATTAATGAACCCCTTGACAACGGCCAAGGCTGCCTTCATCTGCAACATGAATGAGTGAATGGACCTGATACATGACATATGAACCTTGTCTCCATAAGCCTGTGCCACCCATTCCCATCTCAGATGAGGGGGCAAATCGAGGTCTATTGTGAACCAAGGCACCTGAAAAAGATGTTGTGTGTACTCAAGACGATCATGATTAGAGACTGTGAATTGACTCAGATATTGACAGCCATTCATTTTTTCCTAGTGGTTGTCTCTGAGACGACCACCAGGAACGAAGTTATATTATAATAGACGGCTAGAAATGAACGGCTGTCAATATCTGTGTCGATTCACAGTATCTAATCATGAGTGCCAAATGAAAGTTTAGCCTTAGTGAAGATGACGGGATCATAGATGGAAGGGGATTGTGCAAGGCATTCCTCTCCATACGGTCCCCAGTCTGGGTCATCAGCCCTGACCAGAAGGACTCCCACCAGAAGGAGCAGACCACTCAACAGTCTCATTTCTGCTGTCGACTGCAGTGAAAACACGTGGTGACTCTTCAGTGTCTCTGGTTTGCCTCTTATCTCCAATATGGGGTGGAAACGTCAGTGTTATCCTCTCTGCTTTCTCATCAGTTGATGCCCGTAACACAGGCTACTTTCAACCCTAACAGTGGTCTGTCATGCATCAAAGAACATCTTTTTGTGATCATCTCGCTCCATTTGACTACATGTCTTAGATATATGCGAGTAAGTCTTGTTTTGTCTCCCTTAACATTCCAATCAATGACGGTGTTCTTTTCTGCAACCATGCTGATTCATTTCAGCAGGGATCCTCGCATTGTCTCGTCTGTGATTGTAGAATTTCAGAATTCACATGTGAAAATCAATATATTCATGATAATGCCATCATTTTATTGCATCACGGCCACGAGAGGGGTTCAAAATAGGTAAAATTGTCGTCATTCTTCTCCGCAGCGCGGTCGTCAAATGAGTGGGTGAGAAAACAGCGCGGCGGAAAAGAATGACGACAAATTTACCGATTTTGAACCCCTGGCCCACAACACTTGTGTACACTGTAGCCTGGTTTTGATTTGATTTTGCTGCCCAGAATCTGCAAATGCACGCATAATACGATCATAGTTGTTACCATTGTTTTTAACGTAAGGATGCGGAAAAATAGTCAGTGAAATGAATCGCAAACTTACACCTAATCGCAAACTGATGACTACGGTACCCACTTGGATTTTCGCCCGCGGGCGCGCCCGATTTTCAGGATCGGGTTCCCACTTACGGTCACTGTTAGAGATCCCCAAACGAATACTATTCGAATACTAAAGTGCATTCTCTTTCTCAAACTCATTCCGAGCGGTTGTCTCTCACTGCGCATAGACGACAGCTCGGAATGAGTTAGAGAAAGAGAATGTACTTGGTATTCGAATAGTATTCGTTTGAGGTCTTTAGTTTCTGTTGGTTTCTGCTTGTTTTTTAAAACTGTCAATCCAATTCGATCTCTGCCATGTTCTCGTAATTCCATATCTGAACATCTCTTTATTGCCTTCCATCCATCACAGCGTGGATTTTCCCAGCTGTAGTTTTGTCTCCACCACGAAACACTTTCCGCTCTCCCACTTTTTGTGCTCCTATGATGAAAAAGATGAGGGAACATTCGTTGTGAACTCGACTGTCTGTCACGAGAGTGTCCGTCTTGTTCTTCCTATTTATAGTTGGTCTAGATTCGCGACACATTCTCATTCCAGCTGTGTGTGCATGCCATTTCCTCCATTGGCTCTCTTTTCAATATCCCTTCCCTCCACCCACTCTCTTCCGTTTTCACAATTCTTGTGTTGCTGTCTCTTCTCTACTCGTGCTGTCCATATCTGTGCGTATTACAATCCTCTTACTACTTATCTCGTTCATTTTGACTGATTCGACAAATACTGAACGAGCGTTGCGATTGTTCATTGCTTTCCTTCGAATGGAGACACAAAGAGGCTTGTGCATCATATATTGGTTGATTCTGCAGGAAAGATCCTTTGAGAAGGGGCTGAATGGGATTGGAGGCTCCCTCTTCCCCTCCATCGTCATCTTCATCCTCATCGCCCACGTCTCCTTCCTCGTCAACACCTCATCTGAAGGCCTTCCCTTCTAGGAGCAACTCCAACAGCACAACAAGTATGTTTATTCAATTGTTATAGCTCCATTAGCAAAGTTTTCTCTAGTGATGAGCAAACTTTGTGATTTATCATGGGTCCCCGCAAACTTTGGAAACGACATAACTAGGGGTTACGAAAAATCGTCATTGAGTGAAAGGGAAAGCCACAGAATTTACCACGCTTTCCGTTTGGTGACTATGAAAACTCATGTGGTACGTCCCGCTAATATGATCATCTCTGGTTGTCTCTACAGTACCTCTTTAGCCCTTGAAACAATACAGCAATTGAATGTTTCCTCAGATGTCTCAACTCCAGTGTCTCGTTTCCACATTCGAACGGCAGAGGAGATCCAATCATTTCCCATTGTGAGTCTTTCTGCAAGTCCAGTTCAAAGGTCATTTCATCAGGTGACTCGATTCGCCTTTGTCGATCTTTTGACTACCGTACTCCGATTGGACTTCTGGCACGATGACGACAGACAATCGATGTGAGTTAGACATTTTACATCTCGCTGAGTCTTGGGATTAAGCTAATCTTAGTTTGTGACGTCTGTCTATTACAGAGTCTTCTGCAAGACTTCGTTTGATGCAGTGATGAGACATTTCGGAATGTCTGACAAGACTGCAAAGAGTCTCAAGGCGAAATTAGAGGTCATATTGAATTTCATGTCAATTGTGAAGTTATAATAAGTACATTGTAGGGTGACTCGTCACTAAATGAAAACATTGCAACGTTGATTGTCGAAGTGAAAGAAGATGAAGTTGTGAAGACAGAGGGATCAGTGGCTATAGTTGCAAGTCTACTACTGTCTACTGTAGCTGATGGTATGCATCTCAGTCTTAAATAGTGAATGATAGCCTGCTTATTACAAATATGGTGCTTATAGCAACTAACTTAACAAACTACTGTACAGATACAGTGAAATGTTTTTTGCTCAAATATTTTGATGGTTCTTTTCCCCTCTTCAGGTAACTACGATTCCCGATTCCGTGTTCTTCTGCGACATCTGTGCACCTTGTTAGGAGTGTCATGGGACGATTTCGAGGAGGTACAGTAGCCTCTACACTATTGATTGTATCGATTGAATGTTTTAGGTGGAATATTCACTAGCTACCGTACTGGCCAATGATGAATACATCGAGAGCGAGTCAGTATGTCGTTGCGTAATGTCTTTCATAGTGTTCGGTTCTTACAACAATGTTTGTTTTCAGTGAAAAAGGTGACCAAACGTGAGTATGAGATGTTGTGTAGTCGTGGTTCGTTCCTTGTGTATTGTGTAGTGTCGTATGTAGGAAATTTACTGATCGAGTCTTTGAAATAAGAGTTGAATTGCAGAGAATCGAGGAAAATGCGAGAGAAGAGTCAACGGAATAAGAAGATCAAACGATATCTGACGATTGGAGCAGCGGGAGCTGTTGGAGGAGTACTTGTTGGTGAGATGGTTGGACATTCTAATAAAAACAACATTGTATTACAATTTGTTTGTTAATTTAATTCGTTTAATTCATTTTTTAAATTTAATTTCTAGCAGTTTCATAATGCATTAGCGAGCTGATTTTCGAATGTGTTCTCTGATTGTGATCTAATGCAACGTATTGTTTGCAGGTCTGACAGGAGGACTGGCTGCACCTCTGGTCGCCGGTGCTGCAGCTGCAATAGTCCCTGCAGCAGCCGGACTGGGAACTGCAGCAGGACTGGCAATCATTGGAACGACATTCGGAGTCACCGGGGCGGGACTCGCGGGATACAAAATGAACAAGAGAGTGGGAGCCATCGAGGAATTCAATGTGGAGACACTCTCGGAAGGAGCCAGTCTCAGATGTGCATTGGCCATTTCTGGATGGATCGATAAGGATACGGTAGGATGAGGGGGATTACGGTATTGAATGTTCGCTTCAGGATCCGGAGTTTGCATTCAAACACCAGTGGAGGCATCTTCAGATTGCGAAGGAGCAGTACACTCTTCACTATGAGAGCGGGTAGGTTTTCATTGTAATTGAATGTTAAAGATGTATTGTTTTGTAGATACTTGAGGGAACTGGGAAATGCCATCGACTACCTCATGAGCTTTGCTGTCACTGTAAGTTGTAATTTGTGGATTGTCTTAATGATTGATCTATGAATACTTTCTGGAATGAGTTCATTCTCTTCAGATGGCCATCCAGCACACTCTTCTGGAGACAGCTCTTGCGGGTCTCGTCACTGCAATTGCATGGCCTGTGGCCCTTCTGGGTGCTGCCTCTGTACTCGACAATCCCTGGAATGTCTGTATCTCCAGGGCCACTGAGGTGAGAAGATGGGATGACGACACTTGCACACTGACACATTTCTTTGATATCTTTCCAAATTAATATTTTTACTAACGTCAATAAAAGTAATACTGGTCTCGTTGAGACGATCATTTTCCACTACTGGTACATTTTGTATCTCTTCAATGAAAAAAGTTAGTGAGCATTGTGTGCAAGTGTAGGGTCGCGTGAATTTGATTCAGTCAGTTTCCTACATCTTCGTTCGAATAAACAGTGCAAATAGAGAATGATTTCCTAAATACAAATAACTGTTTAGGTGGGTGAGCATTTGGCAGAAGTTCTCCTTTCCCGTGCCCATGGAAAGAGACCAATCACACTGGTTGGATTCTCACTTGGTGCTCGAGTCATCTTCCATTGCCTACTCACACTGTCAAAGAGGCCTGATAGTGCAGGTTACAATAGTTCCATTCTTCATTCATTTACAAGTATACTGTAATCGCTTCAGTATTGATGACTTGCTTAGACTGTGACATTCAGATGATGTGCCATTCTTTCAATTCAACTCATTCAGGTATCATCGAGGACGTTATTCTACTCGGTGCTCCAGTCTCTGCTTCTCCCAAACAATGGGCAGAGATATCGAGAGTGGTTGGAGGGAGGATAATCAATGGATACAGTGAGACAGACTGGCTACTCAGGTACTCTTTCAATTCTAACAATAAGCATATAACATCGTGTCAAAACTTTAACTGTATCATGCTTCCCAAACAAAACGCCTAATTTTGCGGATTAATTCTAACAAAAATTGATCGTATTCAACTATAAATTTAAAAAAAAATGTTTCCCTGTGCTGGGTAACTTCATCATTTATTAAATGATCCTGCCCTTGTATGATTCCAACTAACAATGAGATGCACTGTGATACTTTTCAGATTCGTCTATCGTACGATGTCAGTTCAATTTTCAATTGCGGGCACTTCTCCAGTGGAAGACAAGAAGAACAGGAAGATTGTCAACTACAACCTCTCTCACATTGTAAGTCATTTGGGCCTCGAATGGAATGGATACAGTAATCCTTCCTCAGGTCAAAGGTCATTTGGACTACTCACGAAAGTTGACAGAAGTCTTGGCTGCTGTTGGGCTCAAGGTATGTTGTTCACTATTTGAAACTCTAAAATGTTTTGTCGTTCATTTTCTTTTGTGAGGTTTTAGAGGTCAGTTCACAATTATTCAAGAGTCTTTCTATACAATTAGCACTGTTGTATTCTTCAGGTGTCTCCTCACTCGGACAATTCCCAGTTGGACCTGTCTGCAGAGGATGCACTGACTGTCAATGAAGCAATGGAGAAGGAAGTGAGTAAGGAGAATCTGGAGGAGAAGAATGCAAAAGGGAATGAAGGAGGAGGAGGAATTCATTTTGAGGTGGGAGAAGTTAAAGTAAAGGACAAGAAAGATAATAGTGATCGACTATAAACATTATAGATAGTCTTACCTGATTTATGTTTACTTGTGTAGATGGGTTTTGCCTTAATGTTAGTTCAATGATTATATGGGTGAATTAAAGTATGTTTTCATTAGATTTTGGCTCATTCGAATGTGTATAGGACTTTGTGGGTGATTTTGTTTTGTAGTGCTAGGAGTGTTGGGTCACCAAACATTTCATATATCTGTCATATCCACTAAATTATCCTTCCATTCGATTCGTTTATGCCTTTCGCGTGTTTTACTCCCATTCTAGTCAACTCTTTTTCATCACTTTTTGTGAATGTCAGATAAGATGAAAAAATGAAATTATTAAAGAATGCAATTGTAATTAATACTGAATAACAATTATTTGGGGGTATCAAAAGCCTCCGTATTTTTGAAATGCTGATGCACAGTGGTAATGATTACGATATATTTTATCTCCCGAGATCATAAAACAGTGATATTATTTTATGTGAATAACTAAGGAAGGGATACAATCATCGGTTTCAGTACTGCACACTCTATCATAACTTATCTAAAATAACACAGTATCATAACTTTTTTGTTTTGGTTTTGGTTTTGGAGTTTTGAATTTCTCAGAATTGACAGCTTTCTTCAGTCGCTTCTCGTCGCTCAAAAACAAGCATCTCTTTATTTAGCATAGATGTTCTCCCATGTTTCAGGTGGATACAACCTTCAAGATAAATCACATAATTGTATTTATACAGAGATGACAGTCGTTTTGAAGCAAGTATTAGTCTTTATGAATAACGAATGAATAAATATTCATCGTCCAGATGGCCTCTTTTCCAGAATTTCACATCTCTTCGCCAGAATCGTCACTTTGACGTCATTATTAGCAAGAGTTTTGAATTTCTCCGAGTCCACGGCTGCCTTCAGACGCTTCTCGTCGTTGAGGAAACCGGCCATCTCTTCCTGAAGTATAAGATGTCCTCCCATGTTTACTGTGGATGCAACTGAGCATAGTGGCAGGAAGGTTGTATTCCATTCAAAGGACCATCTTGTCCACATCACACATCGACTGAAACTATTTCAGTTCTCTTGAACATGTGACTATTGATCACCTTTGCAGTGGCGATGAACACATCGCATCGAATACGAACTTCATTGAAATCCCATTGATCTGCCAACTTGAGCAATCCAGCTACACTGTCCTTTGATGGCTTCCTTCTCTCTGGGTATATCGCCTGAATATCATATTTTGTGAAGAGAATGAGAGAGAAGAAACTGACCTTTAGAAGTAGAACGAAGTCATTGTAGTCCACTTCCTTCAACTCATAGTCGAAATCTTCATCTCCTTCTTCATTCTTGTGACGATCACCGAAATTTCCATAGAAAAGAGTGTGGAAGAAGGGAGAGTGAAGGGCGAGAAGTTGCTGTAAATGAGAAACATCCTCGCTCACGTTTGAAACCTCAAACAACCATTTCAAAGACGCTTACCGACGATACAGCGATCCTTTTCCCATCCACTTTGAGTATGATATCTGCTGTTCCTTCCCTCACACTTCCGAATGTGCACAGACGATTATTAATTCCTCCACTCTTGACAATCGTCAACTAAAGAACATCGGAACATCCGAAATTTTGTTAAAAATTCATTTGGATACCTCAAAGACGATGGAGAAATGATCATCATTCATATATCCATTTTGTTGATCAAGAATCTTAAAATTAGATGCTAAAAGTAAGAATACACCTCTACTTTTTTATCTATCTACAACATATTTAGTCTAGATACCTGTTCAAACTTCTTGAAGTGCGGTACTGTGAATTGTTTCGTAACATTTACATGAGAAAAGCGAATGTCCTCATCCTTTTTGATGATCTCGCATTTCCCTAAATGACGCCCTTTCGATGATGGGAAGAAATCTACGAAGTTAGAGAAACATAACAAAAGTCAATTTTTAAAATTGTTGATACCGGGTTCCGAAACCAGACGCAGTTTGAGGGTCAATTTCATGTGGATGAACCATCCTTCCCTCTTCATATCCTCATTGCACTTGATGGAAACCTGCAGGAAATGATTTTTCATGAACATTCATTTACCTCAACCTCAATCACAGTACTTACCGACAGGCCATTGTCTTCAATAGCCGAGAACTCCTTCACAATATCTAGCCTCCACTGTAGTCCTCCCAGTTTAACCAGTCTTCCAAGTGGTTGGCGCACCTTCAATCCTGGAGGAGAAAATATTGTTTTCAATGCGATCTTCTATATAATCGTCCATGATGTAGATACATATGACTTACTTGAAACTGGTACGATCAGATCGAATTCGCCCGCCGTTTCGTATTGGAAATAAGCGTCGGCCATTGCTTCGTCTAACGTGGAATGAAGAGAAGATGAGAAGAGGCCGAGTGGTAAATGGAGAAGGGAAGAGAATGAGAAGTGACAATGGGAATGGTGAATGATGGTTAGAGAGAATAGTTACAATGCTCTTTATTTAGAATCTGATCTTTTCCAGAAAGCTGCTCAAAAGAGCACAATCTCGGAAGACCAGCTAACTTATCTTCCCCACTTTCCCACTGTGGCCCCGCACAGAAACACCGTCGACAAGTGCTGCATTCGCCATTTCGAACAGTCCGATATAGATGAGAGCCCGAGAGAGACGAGAAGTCTGGCACAGAGCGAAATGAATAGAATAACACTTTAATCAAAAATGTTCAGTTCCACTTATCAGATAGATGCCCAAATAAATACGTTTCAGAAAATGATTTGGTTGCTCACAAACGTGGCAAAAAATCGAAAGAACAGGAGCAGTGCTTATCACATTACGTGTTATCTCAGCCAAATGACCGCATTCTTTTATTGAAGAGAAGTGTCAAGGCGAGGCAAATAACGTCATTCATTGCGAATATAATAATCAAATGAGGTTAACTGAACTGAGAATTACACAGGAGAATCGTTAAGTTTACCTGTAAAAACTTCACACGGAACATTATGGATAGTATATAAATAGAATACTACCTATACGGATAGCCATTCCTGGATGTTTCAGTAATGGGCCTCGAGCTTCTTTTCATTTAAACATTGAGTTGAATCATTCATTATTTCAATGACTGAAGGTGGGTGTGACGAGTGTGAGAGAGGCTTCCATTCTGTTATCAGTAGACAGTTGTCCTCCCTCATGCGATTGCTACCTCTCCTCCTCCTCCCAATCGGTATATTCATCGTTTTCCGGACGAATTTCGGGACAAAACTACACTGTTTTCAGCTGTTTACGCTCTTGTTGTGAAGAAAGATGAATTGACATCTACTTCCAGTGAGATTTCATGCCAATTCCTTTTTCATTCGCCCCTTTCAGTGCCTCACTATAGTGATCCAACCTATTGCACCTGCGATCCCATGTCAATGTAATGTTTCAGAAGCTCCTGGGTGAATATTGTGACTTGTAGGTGGTTGGACATCATCTTCGTAGTAGATTCATCCAAGGCAATGGAGGATGTCTCCGATGTCAGTAAGTCTCGGTTGAACAATGAAGTCAATTGAATGATTAAGGTACTTGGCATCATTCGTTCTATATTGTATGCCATCGATCTCATTAATACACGAGTGGGAATAGTGACATATGCAACGGAAGTACAAGTCTGTCTCGATGTCAAGAATGAGAAGACAGTCACCTTTTGTAGAAGAACTATGATCTCGGTTCAATCACCAACTATGACATCGTCGACTCCATTAAACTACCGAATTTAAACGAAGAAGGAGAAAATGTTGCTGAGTATGAATGCACTTCAATTCAACGCGTACTCTCACTTACAGTGCGATGACTATGGTAGAAGAGATGTTCGAAGAGAATGATACGAATAGAACACATGTGAGAAGAGTCATGGTCATCATTGCAAGTTCTTATAAGTGAGAATGAACTATCTCTCTGGGGGAAGACTCCGTGGACGTTCGCGCCATACTCGTGAAATGGACATTTGCGTGAGAAATTTGTGGCGCCTGTGTTCATTTCACCATAATGGCGCAAGCGTCAATAACGCTCTTCGCTTTCACAAGAATAATCTCCTGCAATCAATATCATGTTCCAGTCCTGAATCTGAAAACGATCCACCAAGAGTAGCTTCGCAATTCAAGGAGAGTGGAGGGCTGATAATGACTATCGGTTGGTTGCCTATTCTCTACATACTCTGTACTGAATGTGTTCAGAATACGTTCAACCTGGTCAGATTGTCATTCCATCCTTTCTGAAACTTGCATCTCCTGGGTACTCAATCAATACAAAGAATAGTTCTGAATGGGATGGACACTTCCTCATTCAAGCATTCTGTGATAGTTCGTTGTCTTTTCATTCCATAATGATTGTATTCATTCAGTGAATTGTTTCTGCATGTCTGGTCAGAAAGTCTATTCCTTTGATGAGAAGCGATTGACACCTTATGGTTATTCTAATTACACACGTCGAAGTTGAACTTGGCTTCATTTCAGGTGGCTGTTACTATCCTGTCACTGCAAAGGCGGTCTACCGAGCAGCCAATATCAACTGCAAGTGTGTTCTTCAATAGCCGAGCGAAGAAAATATCTCATTTTGATCCCTAGCAGACGGTATTCTGCATCTTGTGATCAATAGTAAATCTGCGTTATTTATGATCAGTGTTTATCCGATGAAGCTAACGTTTCTGATAGTGTCTTCACATTTAAAATTACATTAGTTCCCTTCAGAGAAATGGCCGGCAATTCTCCTCATCTGATCAAAGGAATCGTTGCCACTGCTCACGACACTAACAAACAATTCTTTCTCATGAGCTGTCAGTCATTTTTGCATTCGTTCGGTCTTCCATCAGCCATTCAGTGATTTCTGGT
>JACMIF010000165.1:17746-56343 GCA_014805445.1 Diplogasteroides magnus | reverse complement strand
CCCACCCCCCGCCCTCCACGAGCCCATCCGGCCCCCAACCACCCCCCCCCCCCCCACCCCCCCCCCCCCCCCCACCGCGCCGCCCCCCCCCCCCCGCCCCCCCGCCCCCTTTCCTCTACTTACACTCAATAGACAAGTGCTGCAACTGGATTAGGCGAATGAGAAATGCAATTTACAAACTATTTTGAAATATCATTTGCGTAATATCATTTGCACCTCTCCTTAAATCTTCATTCATTTTATCTTCAGATTCTTTCATGTTGCAATATCACTTCTATTTCACTCTTTCGTCCATTAGTCAATTCTTCCCATTTTGGAAGGTTTGTTTCTTTCTTCAAACTGACACAAATTCGTATAGACAACCCATCTTTCTTCAGATACAATCTTCCTCTTCTCACTATTCAACGCAAGTCTCACTCTCTTTCAACTGAAGAAGACTACTACACACAAGAGCCACAACAGGCAGACACTTCCACTCTTTATCCCCCACTAATCACAGTATGTTTGAGATATCGGAATGTTCTGATCGACCGGAACCAACAATTGGATATGTAGAACCGAGAGGAAGTGTAAAATGTAGTCATTACACATTGGAAGCTTTCTCTATTCACAATGGTAAGGAAGAGAAGGGAAAGGGAAAGAGGGCAAAGATGAAAGAAGAAAGAAGGAAGAGAAGGGAAAGGGAAAGAGGGCAAAGATGAAAGAAGAAAGAAGGAAGAGAAGGGAAAGGGAAAGAGGGCAAAGATGAAAGAAGAAAGAATGATTGTCTTCAGGTTCCATTCCAATTCCATCGTGGTATTCGATTTGTTTCAAAAGAAATGCGAATTGTGAGATTTGTAGGATCGAATTGTTATGTTCAATGCATGAAACGAAGGTGAGAAGATAATTGTGAAGGGAAAGTGGAAGACTGATGTAATTTCTCCCTTAAAGGACTGTTTACATCTCTCTTTGCATGCAAGACTCAACAATATATCAAATAACAATATTACATACTCACTAAAGGTTTGAATTGAAATGACAACAGAAAGAATGAACTTGTTCCAGTTGGGAAATAGATTTCCCTTCGGTTCTCATATAAAAGGGAGAGTTACCATTTCAAAGATTTGGGAGAAAGAACCACTTGAGACACAAGATATTGCAGTCAATGTTAGTTATCATTAAATCAATATGAATAGTAGTCATTTGAGAATCGAGAAGAGTCAATTGTATCATTCATTCATCTTCATCCTAAACATGTCTATAGAATCACTCGATGTCTTCTACATCCACATTCAAATGTCAGTCCTTCTTCCTTCATTCACTCCATTTACACTGGGACATATTAGGGTGCTCCGAAAGTCCTGTCGTTTTTCGATTTTTTGAAATATCTCGATGGAAACTGAGTTATGCTACCAAACAACTATTGCATAAATATGTCCAGGTCCACACATGTTTACCATTAGTGGGTGATGACGTCACTCCTTCTGATGACGTCATGGCAGTCGATTTCCAAAAACCAATCTGACCCCCCAAAAACGATCTCATGCCATAACTTCTTTCTATGTGGTCGAATATTCGATGTTAGATATTCTAAAAATAAGTAATCATTTCCCGAACAAATCAGCATTGTTAGGGCTCATGTCCTCAATCCGTAAGGAAGTTATGGCCAAAAAACCCAAAAATGTCGAAATCTTCAATTTTGATCGTAGACGCACCAAATTTGCAAGGAATGTAGAATATCACAAAAGAAAATTTTTGGTGTAATGAACATCATTTTGCGCAAGTTTATTCAGAAGTTATAGCCAAAAATGTGATTTTTGTTTCGCGAAAATGCGATTTTTTGCTATAACTTCTGAATAAACCTGCGCAAAATGATGTGCTATGCACCAAAAGCTTTATTTTGTGATATTCTACATTCCTAGCAAGTTTGTGCGTCTACGATCAAAATTGAAGATGTCGAAATTTTTAGGTTTTTTGGTCACAACTTTTTTGTGGGATGAGGACAAGAGCCCTAACAACGCTGGTTTCTTCAGGAAATAATATCCTATTTTTAGAATATCTTACGTCGATTTTCCGATCACTTCTAAAAGAGTTATGGCAAAAAATCGTTTATGGGGGTCGAAATTGGTGTTGGGAAATCGACTACCATGACGTCATCAGAAGGAGTGACGTCATCACCCACTAATGGTAAATATGTGTGGACCTGGACATATTTATGCAATAGTTGTTTGGAAACGGAACTCAGTTTCCATCGAGATATTTCAAAAAATCGAAAATACGACAGGACTTTCGGAGCACCCTAATACTATACTTTGACTTGTAAATTCTCATCGTGATTGATTCCCTACCAAATCTCTCCGACTATAAATCGATCCAGAAAACAACAATCACCAGGATACAGTGGAGCATAATACAATAAAACTACAGTATCCCTCCCATGTACCGTAACCTACCAGGAAGTCTGCCTTTCTGTGTATCCAACTCTCCAGATTGATGAGATAGTCGAGTGACACCGTTCTCCTTCCCTCCAACACTCCCAACATCGTCTCCAACTTCTGTGCAGCGTCCACATTCCCGTCTTGTCTGCACTGCTGTGCACGCGACCTCAAAGGGGGAACATTGATGGAGTGAGATGAACCACCCCGTGCGGACCCCTAATAGACTAATTTCGCCAATTTTACTAGTGAATGTGAAATCCGTAGCAAAGCAGTTCGGGTAATTTGTTCATCTATTTACAGCGTTCAGTTCACGCGAAACCACCATGTTATTCTCAATATTTCAACATTACATTAGAGGGTGCTACAAAAATCGGCAAATTGCTATAATAACTATCTATTTTGGTAAATTGAAGCATAGCAAGCAGAAAGTGGTACCGGAGACTCTCGCAGTGTGGCCTGAGTGCCTGTAGTTTCTGTCTGTACACCATCTGATCCTGCTGCAGCTGCTGCGGGTGCTGCATGTGTGGTGGCTGCTGATTGGGCGGACCGCCGTGCGGGGCACCGTGGCCGTCCATACCGCCCATGTAGCTTGCTGCAAGCACTTTCTCTTTCTTCATAAGAGTGTCTGAAGGAAGGATGCGATAGCTATTGATCGAGGCAAGTTATTGATTGAGGACTACGGTATCTGCTGATTGCCAACTAACTCGGTGGCTGTTGTGGCTGATTGATGAGCGACTCCAGAACAGAATGTTGTCCGTGCGGTGGGTAACTGCAACAAAGAGCATTAACAGCGAACAATAAAGACCACATGGGCATTCTTATTCCATCTCCATTTGCTTTCATGGAATACATTAGAATGGATACAGCCAAGATCGCATTACTCCAGCTGTGATCACCACGCTAACTATCATCACACTAACATAAAAGTGCCTAGTTTGCGCATTGTCCAGTTGTTCTTCTCAGAAAATGCGCTATTCATCAATTCATTGCTATAACTGCAGTAAACGCAAAATAATAATAAATAGAGCAATTGCCCTTACCCTCCATACTGTGGGTATCCTCCCATGGGCGGTCCTCCTCCGGGTGCTCCTTGTTGTGGTCCTCCAGGCCCATTACCTGGTCCTTGTGGTCCCCTCATGGGTCCTCCACCCGCACTCTGTCCCATCTGGGCTCCTTGGGGCACTCCTGCCGGTCCTGTCGGTCCTCCCATCGGAGACGACTTCGCGCCACGAGGAGGTTGCGCCAGCTGAACGTGGTGTCAGTTGGGAAATGAAGGAAACAATATCAGATTGCTCTAGTCTTAAGATAAACTTATAAACACAAAGATTGTGCTAAAATACTATAGTTTGATCTTTTTGTTTCTTATTATGATTATTGTTGATAATGCGAAGGATAAGCAGTCTAAATCAGAAAATTAATTCTTTCGCTACGGTTATACTCGCATCAACCCTACAAACCACCTAGTTTCATGTGAAATGTTATCAAATATATTAATTTAGGATTCTTGCAGCTCAGACCATCAGGTCCTACAACTGTACTATATTTATCTAGTGTAAGGCATAAAATCACTAGATTCCTAGCACTATGTTCTCTACAGTAACGCACTACAGTACCTGGTACGGATTCGGCTGCATCTGCGGTTGTCCGTATGGATTGTACGGTTGTTGCGGCTGCTGCTGGTGGTGAGGAGGGCCATTGTGCTGCAACGTTGCATCTTTGACCTAATTGAACTCTCATTATATGTAAATTCGGCCAGATTGAACTACCGTACCATTCCAGGCCCGACGTCTCCAGGAGCAGGTACCATTCCGGGGCCGGTCACTTGCCCTTGCATGTCCACACCTTGGGGTGGGTTCTGCAAAAACTACCGTAATATCGTATTTACTGATTGGTTGTGTTATAAGTGTGCCCCACAGTTGAAGACTACCGTACCTGTGGTGGTGGCTGTCCGAGCGTCATCTGTACTGTTCCCTGATTGGCTGCGGATGCAGGACTCGGGCCACCTCCCAGTATTGGTGTACCTCCGACATTCGTCAGGTTCTGGCGGTTCTGAATAACCAAATTTGTACCGTAATTAGCTAAAAAGTTGAACCAATTGAGCATTCGTGACCCGATTGAACTACCGTACCTGCGTGGGCTGCGGATCGGGCGGGATGGAGGTGCGAGGTGTACTGTATGGACCCGTTCCACTGCCGACGGAGGAGGGAGTCGTGGGTGTGGCTTGTTGCTGAAAGGGTGCGGCAATAGGCGGATTGTGGTTGTACTAATGCTAAATATAAGACTTCTAATTCAGATGTCGTTACACCCAAGATACCCCCCCCCCCTCAAATACCCAACAACAAAACAACTGGCGATTGGTGAATTATGGCCGCACTAATGTGTCATGTTACATTTTGGTTTCAAATACTATTAGTGCTTTTTCTATCTCCTTCAGAAACCCAATCACAACATCACTATTCGTTTTAGGTTTCAGCTGCAACTGTTATGTCCCACACTTGTTTTGTGCGCAATCGAAACCTCGCATACTTTATCTAGCCTGTCATTCCAGTGATTCGGCTATGTTAATGACCAATTACTGTAAGAAGCAGTCTGAAAATACAGTAGCTCCTTCTCTCACCTGGAAGGGCGATGGCTGGAGGGCGGGCGGCACGGCTGCGGACTTCGAGTTGCAGTTGATCGCGTTTATCACCTGCAATTATTATTGATTACATCCAGACGACCGCGCAACGAATCCCCGTATCGATTGATTTACAACGACCACGTGCGGAATCCGCCGCCATTGGTGTCATTCCCCGTCAGTTTCAGTTTTCGTAGCTTTGTGAAGAGAGACTTTGAATGATCAACGATCTACATATACCTAGATATACAATGCTATAAATATCTAGACTATAATGGCAAGAATTTCTAATCCTTTCAGCTTTTGTCGTCCAACATCTTTGAGATAGAGACAAAATGGAGGAAGAGAGAACCTATAAATAAAGGTTTCCCTCAGAGATAACGAAAACCAATTGCTAAGGAGCGCAGAAACTCCTAACATCAAAGACTTCCTCATAAGAGAACCCAAAGAAGGAACACACATCTTCCTTTTCTCATTGCAAACGCGCACATAAACCCTCTCATCCAATTATACGCAAGAGTGAAGCCACACAAAAAAAGTGCCCCTGCCCTCCCCCGGTAGATTGAGAAAGACGATAGGGCACGGACGTACATTACATGAATTCTGTCGTGATAAGTAAGAAGAAGGGGAAGAGATACTCGGATGGTCAGAGTCATTCTTATTGGCCAGAGGAAGACTATAGTGAATAGACGAACGAAACATACATTGCATACATCCAGGGATGCATTCTAGAGATCAGAGATCCCCTCAAAAAGCTTTTTCGCATGTTTGAACTCTGATTCCGTGGAGATGAAAGGGCCATTGAAGCAACTTTGTATCAATAATAATGTTGCCCTATATCCCCATGTCTGGCACATTGAATGAAGCAACGAAGGCACTTTCAACAAGTCCATAAACATTCTCCAATATTAGCAGAACTATGTCTCTCAAGCAAAAACACTGTTGATTGATGCATTGAGCTGTGTATTCGTTTTACTCGCATTCAACTTATCAATGTGAATTGGAATCCGACTATATACATTTGATCCAACACCCAAATTCACCTTGGCAATTGTCCTCATGTATTCGTCCTTGCTGATACACTTCTGGAAGACGTACTCCTCAACCTGCAATCGAATCGATCAGATTTCCGAATGGAACGGCGGCTACAGTACTCCCGGGGAAAAGCTACAGTACCTGTCTCGCATCACCGGGCACCGGGAGGTTGGGCGCGTTCTGCCTGTTGCGCGCCAGCTCCGGCTCCCTGAATCAGTGTCTTGAATTCATTAGAAGACAATAATAGAGTTACGGTAGGTCTCAATATTATCAGAGGGAAGAGGACAGAGCTATAGGAGAGGAGCTCTGAGGGAACGAGGACTGATGGTGTGGTGGATAGGAGGAAGAGGAGGGGAGAGAGAAAGATAGAGTAGGATGAGAGTAGAGATGATGACTGAAGAGAGATATAGAGAAGTAGAGAAGTGAAAAAGTAGGAAGAAATGAAAGAGATCAGAGGACCGAGCCGAGATTCATCTCGGCTACAATCATTATGTGCTGCGATGTGTCTGTGTGATCTTTCGGAGCATACGAGACGAGAAAAAAGAGCTATTTCGTCTCAAAACTGCGGAATTACCTCCATTCACATACAGCATTTTTCCAGATCAACGTAAGGACATTGGTCTATGCCTACAACACAACAGTGAGTGTCACCAAGGGACAGTTCACCGATCAACGATCAAGTTAGGACATAAGTCTAATAAGTAATAAGACATAAGTCTAAATCTAACACAATGAGAGAAAGAAGAGCGTAAGGAGGTTGTGGTCATACAGGACACGACCATCCTTCTCCACTTATATAGTAGTAGAGGGGATGTCTTGTTGTGATGGAAGAGGGGAATGGAGACTGTAGAAGGTGAGGAGGAATCATGGGAATGAATCAGCCCCCCCCCATTCCTCCTCAACTCTCCTTCGTTTCAGTAAACATCTATAGGATGGATGGAGGCACTAAAGGCCACAAGTATCGGGCAAGAGGAATCGGACGAATGGAATTAATGTTGATCACAAAGGGATGGAAAAAGATTGATCGTGCCGCAAATGGAAATCCTAACTATCGTCCATGTTCAGTCTGGAGCAATCGATAGTGTGCATCACCTCAAGATTAGAAGACTGGGTAAGTTACAATTTCCATTTGCAACACTAATAAGAAAACTAAAGAAAAACAGCAGCGCCATGGACATTTGGGCCACCGTTGTTGCCATTCTCATGGCACAAGTTTCCATTTCACCATTATGGCGCAAGTATTCATGACCTACTTGTTTTTCACCCAAGAAAACAAAACATTTAGTCAATTGTTCCAACTCACAGTCGATTAATGACATGGTCTCGGAATCGCTGCGATGGCCAATCATCGTCTCCCATTGTTGAAATGCGACGGCGATCCTGAAACCATCAATCATTAGTCAGTCATCTTCGCACATCAGCCTAGTATCCGGCACCATGCCCAACATTCAACTTCTGATTGCTTAAGCCAATGCTTCTGCTTCCTCATTCTCAAGTTAGATGTGCTTGTGATTATTTGATTTTTCCTCGAATGTGCGCACATAAAAGTTGTACAAGTGTGCAGAGAACTACTCTTTTACGTCTTTGCATCCTTTCATTAACCGGAATCAACCAGAGATATATAATATTATATTTGGCGTACTTGGACATAATCTCATATACATCCGTGTGCTCTCATGTGATAAGCAGCCCCATTTCCCTCCAATATCAGTCCATCAAATCCACTTTGATGCTGATCCAGAGCTTTTTCTGACGTCCCTCCGTGAAACGGATGTCATAGATTAAGGCCAAAGGTGTTTACGACTTTTGATGAACTTGTTGCACTTGCTCAACCTTTCAGGGATGTAAAATACAAATTGCGGCTCATGAAACAAACCTCATACTAGGTGTTAGCGCTTTAGCTGGGACTTATCGAGTATGGGAACGGTTATGTTTCATGAAATCAATAACTGTCGAGATAACCGAACAGAGAAACAGAAACATAACTGATATCGTACTCAAGCCTACCACATGGCTTGCTACGTTTAGTAAACTTTACAAAAAAGCCGCTCACCTCTGCTCACACTGCTTCTCGCTGTGCTGAATCCCGATCGCTATACACCGTAGGTTCGCCGCCGCTGCAGCCCCTTCGATACGAGGAGAACTCGCGAGCGGCTACTGTAACATATCAATCAATAATGAGCCTTTGAGGGTACGGTACCGCGCAAAAACAATCGATAAAGAGGGCGAAATCTATCAATCATGGTGTGTTTGGGGGAAAAGGAGACTTGTCGAGATGCGAAGGATGATAAGGTGGTTTCTGGTAGAAGAGAAGACGGAATGAAAGGGGGAAGAGGGGTGAAAGACAAGAGCGCTGTGAACGTTTGCGCCGTAATGGTGATATGGACTCTTACGCCATTATTACGGCGTAATTGTCCATTTTACAATTATGGCGCAAACGTCCATAGCGCTCTTGTCTTTGACTCCAGGAAAGAAGACTATTTGTCATTTCGCTTCGAATGCCGTGATTGCTTCGTTAATGAGTCCAGAGCATGCGTGTTCATTCTCATGCGCGTTCAACAGCCAAAATTGTGACGATTTTATGGGGTGCTTTTATGCGAAAGAGAAGAGAAGAGGAAAGAGTGAGCGAATGAATAAAGGTAATGGGTGAGACAATAATGGACCATGAGTTCGGTATCGAGAGTTAGGCGAGAGACAAGGCAATGGATAGAGGCGCAGAGATATCAGAGATGGATGAAATCACGATACAAACAGGGAAGACAGACACATGTTGGTAACGACATAGTCATGCGGAGTCAAGGAGGTGATTGATAAGAATATACTGTCGGAAATACAAGCATTGTATCGCCTGCCGTCTCTCTCGGGTTGCTGCCTCTAATTCCCGAGACGCAGCCGCCGAGAATAGAGGAATGAATCATAACTGCTGTTGCGAGTGCTCTTGGCAGTGATCGCAAAGCTTCACAAGCTGATAATGGCAGCAGTGAAGTATAGGCACATTTTGATTCCGAGGCCAAAATGTTCTTATGAATCACAGTGATCGATTCATACGCCATTTAGCGGCAAATGGTATAAAATAACATAACGATTCACTAAAGACGAAAGTACATAGAGATGGCGTATAGCCACGACGCAACTAGTCGCATCCCCACAAACAGTTTATTCTCAGTTTCACTCCGGTGGATGCATCCCCATATCGGGAGTATCCAAAGAGGGCGCTCGTCTAACGTGTAGATGATGGCCATCAGCGATAAGCACCCCATCTATTCCACCTTCCACCATCCAATGTCATATTCGCCCTGTTCTTCCATCAGACTACCTGAGCCACTATTTTGCTCTGAGAAACTACACACGAAATTTACTCTAACCTACGTGCAATCTGGCGCAATTGATCCTGATTGATTTACCTAAGAAACTATAAGAACCCACTCTTGGCATCATGAATATCCAACTTGTGCCTGATTTAAGCTTCTTGCACCCGAGTTCTGTTGCGGCATCGAACATACAGGATGAGATCATCTTGTGTGATCAAAGTGAAAGCGCGTGCGGTTCGTATCAAAGGGGGACGGTGTGAAGAAGACCGTTTGATTGGGTCATGATAGAGGAGTAGGAAGGGACAAAAGACAAAGTATAGAGGCCAGACACAAAGAGATTGGCTGTTGAGATCACGGGGGAATTTATGAGAGCCCCGAGAGCTACAACAGGGATCGAAATGTGGGAAAGAAAGCGAAATGTGCAGACCGATGGATGGGCGTGTACCACTTCCATTTACATGCATGTCATTCGGATTGCAACCATTGCGCAGTTTCAATCACAGAGGGCATGATAAATTATTTTGATCATTTGACTCAGAACACAACTGATACTGAAGCATAGAATTGTCAACGGAATTTTTAGATTCAGTGAAACCTAACCGTGTCCGGTTCCTCGCAGCCATTTGCATGCATGTCAGTTATGACAACGGTGAGAGTCATCAATCAGTAACGAATGGGATGGGAATAAGAAAAGATGAGATAGGAGGAGAGAGGAAAGGGTAGCATGTTGAATGGAAAGAAGAGGCACAGTCACAGTGGTTATTGAGAGAACATTGAAGGATCTAACGCCTTCTAAAGCCAACTTCGCGTATATAACCACCGCGTGAAACATAACTCTCGTGCTCTTCTCCAAACCATGAAACGAGATGAGGGATGGGGTGAAAGGGAGAGAGAGACTAAGAAGAGAGATAGACATGAACCAAAAGAGTGTAAAGAGGAACAAGGACAACTGCCCTTTCCACTTCTGTTTTGCACTAAAATCCCTGCAACCATAAGCAAGGCAATTAATATTGTATTTTCCGAGTACGCTGCTACCTTTAAGCGCGAGAAAAAAGACATGAATGTGATGAGCATTCGCGCCATAGTAGTGAAATGGACACTTGCGCTATGGAAATGATGGCAAATCTGCTCACTCAATCATTGCGGCGCAAATGAACATGGCGCTTTCGCCGTTCACCCCGTTAAATTCCGTGTCAATGAAATGCCTTCGATATAGGGGGAACAGGGGAACCTGAAAGGGAAATGGGTGCGGTGCAAAAAGGGCCGTGCAGAGTCGAGGAAACACTAGGTAGTTGGTGAATGGAAAGGAATAGAATGCGAAGGGGATACATCAATGGAGGCACCTACAGCGGTCTACAGGTGGTATGAACACGTGCGGTCAGGTTGCCGGTTGCATTTCTCTGCTCTCTCTCTCTCTCTTATAAGGCAGATATATCCCACCGCGCTCTAACCGGCAACAGACCGATAGTCTGACCGTACGTACATGAATACTGCAAAAGCAGCATTCGCATGGCCATAATCGCGCATTTGCCGACGCACTTCTTTATCTGCGACAGAGTGCACGCAGATAAAGAAGACAAAGAGAGACTGAAGGAAAGGGAATAGCAGGTATTGACAGGCGATCGAACGCCTCATCCCGTGGTTAGCGGGAATGAATCAATAATGGAAAGGGTGAATGGATACCAAATTTACTTTATCAACGGTGCAGAGTGATTGAATGAAGGAAAGGAAATGGAGATAATATTCAGAAACATTCTCTCTATCAGTGTCGCTTACCTGGTAAATTACTGTAACAGTGAATGGAGAGAGAGTGGGGAGATGAAATGGAGAGAAGAGAATGGGTATCTATCTCGGTTGATTTGATTGATCAATAGGGGAAAACGGGAGGAAAAGGAGAGGATTCGCTCGCCCAAAACAGCGCACGGCTTCTTAATCACAAAGAGGAAAAAGGGCGCCAGATGAATGAGAAGGGCGATGGATGAAATGAAAAGAGATCTATACAGAAGAGACGAACAAAAACGAAACACTTTCGAGTTTTCGTTTTCGTCCCGCTACTCGGAAATCAGTAAGAATATTCAGTCAATGCGCAACAAATGATTATAACTTAACAGTGTAATGTTTTTAAAAATATTTAAACAACTGTGCACAAATATCAAGGTGCCTCGATCGATAACCACCGTAATTCGGCGCAAATCAATCAATCAATAATCACAGGCCCTTCAGGAATACGGTCTCGTCCTGTCGCTTCTTGGGCACGAACAATCCTGGCTTCGCCTGCGCGTCCGGATGGTTGGAGAGTTCTGCAAAGAAGTACTTGAATCAGGGACGGAAAGTATTAGCAGAAATTTTAAATCGTATATTATCGTATTCCTAACCATACTATGAAAGCTATAAGGAGGGACGGAGAGAAGAAAAGCATCAGGCTACATGTACTGAGATAGAATTTCTCCTCCCGTGTGAATTCTTTGATCTGCTTCCATCTTTCAAAGGACAAGGGGAAAGAAAGGAAAGAAAGGTGGAATGGATTGTGTGAGGCAACAGTGCGACGGGATCGGAGCGGGGAGCGCGCTATTGGAGAGAGGAGGGAGTGTGGGGAAAGAGGAGGGACGAGATAAGTCAGAGGAGAGGGTAGAGAGGGTTGAGGTAGAAGAGGGGAGAGAGAAGACGACGACAAACACAACGATTCCATCGTCATCTTCGAGGGGAGGAGTGAATGGGAGTGGCGTGTGTGAGTGTGTCAAACGCGATTGACACAGGACAAAATACACACGAGAATTGATTTCATTCTGCCCCTTCAATCTCATATTTTCAACAAAAAATTTTTTCTGCAACGCGGTGATTTGGTGCAGATCGCAAAATGTTTAATGCAAGAAAGGCCCGAAAGCGCTAATTTTTCGACATAATTTATGGTTTAAAAGTCAAAAACGAAACTACTCCCCCATAGTCAGTCAATCTCAAATCACCCGTGCAAAAAGGAGAGGCTATATCAATTGAACAGGTTTCTTCATCTTCATCTAAATATGGAGAGAAGAAGTGGGAGTCGATCTCCGTTCTCTTTTCTCCATATGGCCACATTCTCGCGGTAGAAAGCGCGGAAGAAAAGAGACCTGAGACATGAGAATCGCTTCCCGATAACTTCCCCTTCTCTTCTTCATTCATTCATTCGCCACGTCACGACTTTCTACACACATGTGACACTTTGTGATATGCACAGAGACACATTCACACAAAAATGAGAGGCGCAGAGCACAAACTCGCTTTTGCATTTCTCCCCTCAATAGCTTTGACTCGTATGGGAAAAACGAACAGAAACATTTTGGACCTCGGGGTCAGAATGTTTCTGGATGGAAAAATAAATTGATCCTAAAGAAATGGACAAGTTGGCAAACGGGCGCATCGAAAGAAGAGGGGACATTATCGTAAAATCAGGTGATGGGACGAGAGATAAGGAATGACGCTGTGCACTGGAGAGAGCGCAGAGAGTACAGACAAAAATTCATTTCCGTTCCCGTTATCGAGCGCAAGTATTTGTTTCGCGCACCATGAAACTTTGTGGAACAGCCCTTAGGATGGTGATCAAAACAAAATTGCGTTCTTATCTAGTACGAAAATTGGCCGTTTCCGTCCTGGTCACAATGATTTTTGTTGGGTACTAACGTGATCTTCTCGTGACACTGCCCATGCATGTATGGGAAAGATTACTGTAGGGGCCAGTGGGGATTAACATTTAGGACACGAGCGTCAATAAAAATATTACTTTTAGCAGTTGCACTTGAGTCAACAAAAGTCACAACTGGTAGATCGTGGTGTTTTCAGACTATATAATTTATTTTCTATGTAATTTCGAAGAACATCAATAAAAGAAAGACGAGAACAGTAGTATCCAAGTGATTTTGACCCAATGCTCTGACACAGGGGTGATTATGGCCTGTTTTGTCTCTACTGTTTTGTGTTTTGGCAGCGACGAACCGCGAAATATCAGCCGGTGCGCCGTCCAAAATAAACAAATCAATGCATTGGCACATTACGAAAACCACCCTGTCATCTCTGTTATGGTAACAAAAAAGCAGAGTTGTGGTTAGTAGGAAGCCCATTGGGGAGATCAGCAACCGTAGTATTTGACACCGTTATGCTCGGGCTTCCACCAAAGCGTGACCTTTTGAACAAGATATTATGCAACAAAAAACTATGTTCCTGTGCAAAAGGTCACGCTTTGATGAAAGCTCAAGCTTTTAAAACGCGTGGAAGATTACTGCGGCGGCAGAATAAGCAATCCCGTGCAATACAACATCAGGACTTCCCGCGCCAATCCTACACCTCTAATGGCATTGTAGCGGGTGGAAAGCGAATTGCGTTGGTTCGGGGGCTGAATATGTGGTGTCCAGAGCCTGTGTCTTTGATGGTCTTCACAGGTAAACACTCAGTTCGCTACCACCACCATCCATCATTCTGTCCCTAATGACTATTACCGAGGAAGGAAAGAGAAACGACCGGCAAGAGGGGGAAGAGGCGACAAGGTCACAGGGGTTATTATTTTAAAAGAAAAGTTAGCTATATCTTGATTAAGAATTGAATATACAGTTAAATGAAATTCCATCCTACTTCTATAGTAAACACTCACCGGGCGGACAAGTGGAGACGGGACTCTCGATGAGACACTGTTTCAGATCGAAGAAGACGTCCTTGTCATCTGGAGTCAGGAACGTGATCGCCTTTCCGTGCTTGCCCGCACGACCTGCAATTAGCAATGGGTTAGACGATGCGCTAAAACACGAATCAGGCAAAGTTCCAAAAATACGGACTCCCCAATCGATCAAGGAAGGGGATGGGCCACCAGGCAATCGAGAAGAGAACAAGATAAACAAGTAGAAAAAGTGCGCTTGGGAGTAGAGGGAACAGGAGCAAGGAGAGGATAGATCAACATCAAGTGTTATGGAAGAGAAGCTCAATTAGAGAAATCCTGGCCATTTCATGTTTCAGTTACTTTATAGATGCCAAGTAATCTATCAACCCCAATCTACAGAACGACTGCGGATGATTAGTTGTAAAACGAACAAAAACCCAGATATAATGTGTGCATCCATGTCACAGGGGGAAGTAGTCATTGTCCAAATCCCCCTGACTCCATTCCCAATGTGAAATGTGCTACCAGAGCACTCTCTGTTGAGCACAGAAGAAGATTAACGGGAACGAGATAAGCCTATTAAACCCCCCGTACCAATTCCTCGTTTTGAATTGAGGATGGCCAATTGAAATTCATGGACAGGAGAACAATCAGATGTCATCATTCGTATGGCCAACTCTACCTAGGTACATCATTCCTCTGTCTTGAGTGTGGCATGAAACGACTACTGCCAAGAATGAGCAAAAGGTGAACGTGGTTCAAGATTCGCAAACAGGTGAAATAACAGTCACCCATCACTATGGCACTGCTTGTCAGCTGTACATACAAAATCGCGATTCACAGGCAATATGAAAAGTCAAAGAGTGTATTTCAGACGAATGAATATCAAAAGTGCTATAAAAATTCAATTTTCATCGTTAATCTCAGTGCTCCATAGTCATCCCATGAGCATCACTAAATGGTTTACAATGAGCTATTGTAGACGCTGATTTGCCCTAAATCAACAGGCAAGGTAATAAAACAGTCTCATTGCGCTACATAACGATTGGTGATTTACAATGCGCAAATGATGGAGAATCAATCTCTCCCAATCCCCGATCTTGCAAGAGGAGAAGTAAAGAGCACATGAACCTTTTGAACCATACGCCGAAATAGCTAATGGGGAGAGTGCGAAAGAGACCGAAAGATCTAAATTATTGTCAAGAAGTGTCAAATATCAATGACATTATTATCTATTTTCAAGGGCTCATAAGACCGAAACAATGTGGGTAATGGCAATTAAACAAAGGAGACGGGATGATAAGGAACATATCAATAGACTGGAAGGAAACCAATTTGAGCGCCTCCAATAATCGAGACTTGGTGAAGCCATCAATAATATAATAAGGACTAGAACAGCAGAAAGGGTCCTCCCCTTCCCCCGTACTCTCCTCAATTCCTCCTACCCCCATCATCCTGTGGAAATGAACTACGTAGTCTCTCTTTCAATCCACATGGCGACAACACACACACCACACATTCTTCCCTCTTCTTCCCCTCTTCCCACTTCCACACTCTACTTTTTGTGTTCTCGACTTCTACTCTCTGTCTATAGTTCAGACTCTGTGATATAGACTAATGAAGTAAATAAACGTGCAAAACTACCCAATAACCGTGATAAAGATCCATTCAGCATAAACTTGATAGTACTATACAAGCGACGAAAGAGAAACGGAACAAACTTAAACCCACATGCTGCAACCTAAAACTAACAGGACGAGGCTAACGATGACAGTGTAACTGCCAATGACACGCGACAAAAAGACAACCTCTACCATTGCCTCTAATCATTCATTCATCCCCTATATTCCTCTTTTTGTCGCCCTTTCGCTATTCCATGTCCCCATGGCCTCGCTTATTACAACCGTTAATGATTAACTAATGAATGAACAGCTAATTATCAGAGGGATTCAACCTATTCAAAAAAAGATCTAAACAACTGACTAATACTTTAACTGTAGCAGAGAAGTCTTACAGACTTGGATTACTTATTAAGTGGATGAATGAACAGCAAAGATACAGAAGCCCTTTGAAACAAAGTGTTTTGACTCCTTCTCCATACACTAAATGCCACTCCCCATTTCCCCTTCAATCCCCTGTTGCTGTGCCATTCACAACCGTCCACGGAGACGAAATGGCGCACAAATGTATACTGCACGCCTAGTACGACGAATGTGACATGTATGTTTCACCCGGTTCATATAAGCAAAGAGATAGGTTAGAAATCAATGTTCGGAAATCGAGTTCGATAATGTGGTAATAGAAATCATTCCATAACTATTCAAGTATTCACCCGAATTCAAATTTTCACTGGGAAGTGTATGTATTGCCCCTTGAAGCTCGTGGGAAAGTTATGAGAATAATTAGCTTGATACAGGGTGAGAAAACGCGAGGATGGGAAGAGGTTGAGGGAGGACTACGGACTGGCTCTAGCACATAACAAATAGTGCCAATGAGTACTCGTGCTTGGTCTGCACGCATATAGAGATATACAGGGCAGGAAGGAAAGAAGAAGTCCATTCAAAGTACATAACAAGAGAATGAATGAGTGGTGAAAAGAGGAGGGGAAGGACTTGTTTACCACAATGCACTGCGCGTACTCACTGACTGTCTGTCGCATATCGAAGAAGGTGCATGAGGATGAAGATTTTGGTATACCACTGGGATAGATTCCTGACAATTCAAAGGAAATCGAGGGCATTCCTCCCAACTTCACAGTCCGTTCGTTTGTAAATGAAATTTCCTTGGAAAGACTTGGTGGCTGTTGACCACAGTGCACTTGGCGTCTGCCTACACCAAAGGCAGAGAACTGCACGTCTATCACATTACTGAACGATTCGCCTCTCTAATGAGGGGACTTAAAATATTTCTGCGGAAATAACAGAAACTGGTAAAGGTAAAGGTAAAGGTAGACCCGTATCTCTAGGCTCATTCGTCCTGCGGGCACATTTCTGCTAAGGCCAGACTTGATTGGGAGATTTAAGCCTGGCGGTCCCACTCGTTTCTCCAGGCCGATACCTTACAGCGATTCAACGCTACCAATTCCCCGACCCACGGAAGGATAGGCGCCTTGGTTGGGCGGAGGCGGAACCGACCGGGATTGAACCCGCGACTGACCGATTGGGAACTGGTGTTCTATCAAAAACAGCCTACAATATTTTTCACCTGCTGACTACGAGAAGAAACCCAAACGCGCACAACTCGTGAATATGTAGTTCACGGGTTTCGGCATTCAGCAAAAACGACGATGGAGAAAATCGTCCATAACATCAACAAGTATGAGTAGGAGAATATGGCAAGTAGGGAGAGAAGGGAAAGAGGCATCCCATTCGATGTTATCATTCAAAGGAAGGAAGAAGAAGGCAGAATGATAAGGCGTATGTGAAGAAGGAAAGCGATGAAGAATGTAGAAGATTGGCTACGGGTCAGGTAGCGAGGGATGGATTCGTGCCCACTCCCCCTAGAAATGACATTCGACACTATTTTGGGTCATCCACATCCATTGTCTCAAATGGCAATTTCAACAAAACACACATTATTTGGGACCATTTCCTGTAGGCTGAGGAACACATCTACATCCAAGGGAAAAGCAGAAAGATGGGGTTACTGGAGTGTTTGGTGTTGGACGAGGGGAGGTAAAGGAGGAGATGCGAATGAGCGTCTACCCTCCTTCCATTGATAAGGGGACTGAGTGAGATCAGTTGGCAAGAGGCACGAGACATGTTTGGTTGACTGTGTCTCTTGACAGACACTGTCCCTCCCTTCATCGGCTCTTTCCTCACTCACTGATACCACGTTGGATGATGCATCGTGAGAACGTGTGTGATGGCTACCAATGCTTTGTCAACACCTTCCCGCCTTGCAAGGAAATACCAATCAAACTGGGCAACAAAGGAGACGAGGATACAATCAATGAATCATAGTCATTTTCGAAGTTACAATTCAAATCCAGCAAATTCATGACTGACAATGAGCATGATGAATTCTGCGTAACCTTAAATAGACAGAACGAAGTTATCACCCAGCAATATCGACCGCGAGTGATGTGTCGTTTTATTGCGCAAGTTTATGGTTCCGCCGTCAAGTATTTGACTTTCAACGAAAAAAGGCTTACGAAGCCTTTATTCAGGGGAACTCTTCAAAATTGTAGCATTGAAGGATGGTGGTAGGCACGGCCACTTGTACTTATTATGCAGTGCAGCTACAAATTGGGAACCGTATAAATTACCCCCAATGGCCGTTTGGAAGAGTGTCAAATAACGAAGGGGAGAAGCTTGAATTGCTACCAAATACTAGGCGTTTCCCGTATTCCGATTACTCATCGCTCTGCTAAATGAGACCTTTCACAGAAGGGGATGAGTAGAACAAGGAAGCATAGGGGATAGGAGACTTCCGATATCTCCAATCATCTGCTCCACATCAGTGAGTGTGGGGGAGTAGAGATGATGAAAGGAAAGATCTCACTGGATAATCTCGAGATTGTACGTGTTATCAATAACCGCCCTCAAGCGTATGCCATGTATTCATAACCGTTGCCAACAAAGTATGTGCGCGGCGTCAAGCAACAAGTGTGACCCGTGAAGGGTGCCTGAACTTCGCGGTGGTTTCCCAAAACGGGAGCAGACACACCGGTTTGCGCGGAGAAGTTCAAAGGGTGGTTAAATCTGATTGGAGACGAGAAAGAGAGGGGAGAGAAGATCGTGTCCTCTTGATCTATCTTGTCTCTCGCAGTGTCCTCTATAAACATACAGACATACACCTCACAATCTCGTGGGATTCACTTAATTACGCCTCTTCCCTCGTTCTCCAACATCTTCAGCTGGGGTTGCAAATTGCAGACTGACGCGTGCTCCCGCACCTTCATGCCTTCAAGGCAAGTTCAATCAGGGAAGCCCGAATGAATGACTCAGTTACGCATGACCGTGATTCTATAATAAGTGCACGCTGGTTAGGACGATACGAGGGCATTTACTATTCTGAGAGACGAGATTGATAGAAGGGAGGTGGGTAGCAATATGCCATTAACAGCCAGCAATGCAAGCAACATCCCTCTTCTTGCTATTATCTCTAGAAGGAGGGGATATACTCTCGCTAATCATAGAAATTACGATTGTGAGAGAAACGAGGCTGTTTTTCCCTGCACTCACGACTCTGACAATGAGAGTTCGTTTAGTACACTACACCAACGTCACAGCTCCGACAGCAAACCAGGATGCCCTAGGAGAACGGTTAAAGTTCTGATGGCCCCTTGAAGAGCACGTGTCTGTCCCGGAACTTTGCAACAGCTCCTCAATGGGTTACTTAACAGAGCAGCTCTCTGTTCCCAAGGTTGCACATTGAGAGGGAGTAGTGATTGACCAAAGAGGGTAAGTGGAAGAGTAGTTTCGGCCTTCCTCCTCTTGGGGTTGTATGTGTAGTTGGTACACATACGAGAGGTAGACTTCCCTTCCTCATCCCCTTCCTTTCACTATCCTTGTTCTTTTCCCACAGATACGCTTCTCTCCATCACGTGAAACATCGTGTCGCATTCATCAATGACGATGAAACTGACGAAGAAGAGGGATGACCGTCAAAGAATGAATGATGACGCCAGTCCATTCATGATAAATCCCTTCTTTTCATAAGAATATCCATGAACATGAGCAATATCCGGCCGAGATCACGAATGAATACGACTACAAGGAATCATAACAAAGAATAGATGGAAGGACATCCAAATTGAAGATATGATGGAAAGAAACGGTATTCTTGAAATCGAAATAGTCGCTTGTGTTGCAGTCCTTTTTCGAGGGGCGAGAGTAATCCCATTTCCTGCGCCGTGGCACTTTTCTGACGGATCCGAACGACGACGAGGAAAGGACATAAATAAAGCGAGAGGAAGCTGGCGAATGGGGGTGACTGCCCCTTTCCGGCCCATTTACGCCAATGTAAAGATACGTTTCCGAGAATGAGAATACAAACGAACAGCAAACAGAAAAGGAGAGCATAAATGTAGCCGTAGATTGCGCAATGGCTACGTTCTCAAAATGTGTTGTAATGTTGTAGGCTAGATAAACGCATGCTATCCAGAGCAATGTGCGGAATATGATGTCAAAAACATGGACATAAACATCAACCTTAGCTTGTAGCACTATCTTTTCTCAGAAAGATGACGTTTCTGGCTTGAAACGGCGACAGAGGCGAGAAAAGAGAGACATGGAGAAAGGGACCAGGAATGGGGGAATGGGCGCCACGCAGCAGTCAATGCATTCTGAAACGTGACAGCCGAAGCTGCAGGACTTGCTGCTGCACTACAACTGCGTCAACGAGTGCAACACGTATCCAGAATGGCGCAAGGGGCTGATTAGGAATGGAACGGATTTGTGCGAGGAGAGGAAGGGGGCAAAGGCGCGATGAAAGAGAAAGCAGCAGCAGAAGCAAAGCGGGACTGAATGTAAGTGAATGGGGTTGGAGGAAAGGGAAGAAAAGGAAAGGAAGGAAAGAGAATTAGGCATTGAAGACACGGTCGAGACAACGACAATGAGATGCACACACATAAATACACACAAAAGGTGTTGCATTCGACTTCTACCTATAAAGTTTGATTGCACATCGATGAACCTGCGAGGCGCCAATTTATTTGTCCCCCCCCTAATCAACTTACTACTGACAACAAAGCGGCTCTCTGTTTCAGCCTTATGAGAAGGAATTGGCATCGGAACCAAACTGCAACTACTAGCCTCGCAAGGCAGAGCCCAACTCGACAATTATAATGAAATTCACCTGCTTCGAAATTCGAGCACCTGCAGTACGATGGAAATCATTCCTAATCCTTAGGATAGTAGAATCAGCGAGAGTTTTTGGAGGACTCCGAGCCCATTTCACGGATAAAATATTGTCGGGTCACATGTTGATCCTTCTAATCTGCCAGCTGGCTGTGCAGAACATTCCGAGGAGAAGAAAGAGGAGGAGGAAAGAACACAAAGAGCAATGAGACCGAGAGTATAAGAAGAAGCTGCGGCAGCAAAAGTAGGGACACTCTCTCACTCCTTGAGTCGAGAACCAAAAGATGCACATAGAGAGCGTTCTCGCCCTAGAGGTGGCAGACAGGAGCAGGGGGAGTGGAGAGAGAAGTTATATAGAGAGGAAGACTACCACACGGGGAAAGAGACAGAGTGACAAAATGAGAGAGGACGAGAGTCTACGGTGTTATGTGTGTGTGTGTCTTTCTTCGTCCCAGTGCCTGCTGCCCTCATGTTGCTAGGCAGAGGAGGCCGAGAGAGAAGGGGAAAACGAGAGGACTCAGACAGTCAGAGAGCACGCGAGAGAGTACGGTTGAGTGCGCGAGATGGCAGAGAGGGAGAGTTAGTTGACAGCCGTTTGGCCAAACTCGGTGACTACCGTTTTGATTGAGATGAGAGGGGGGAGGGTAAGGAGGAGATGAATGCCCCCTTTGACACCCCTCTTCATCCATTGACAGTCGCTAATCCCGTGCACCTTTGCGGCAAATGCAAGAATGGGAGAAGGAATAGGAGAGGGGGGGGGGACTGAAGGAAGGTAAGGGGACGAAGAGGAGGACGAAGAGTGGTGTGAATGAAAGGAAAGAGGAATAGAGAAGTGGAGGCAAGTGCCATGAATGGAGAAAAGGAGAAAGAAGGGGGATAGGGAGTGCTAGAGAAGGACTCAATCTACTCAGGATGAACTCTCCATGATGTACTGTGGATAAATAAAAACAGTCCTCAAAAGAACTCTGCTAATAATGTCAAATTATATTCGTGGTACAAAGACGCTCGTCATATTATAACAGCCTGCAACGACGAGTAAATGAAGTTGTGGCGCTGCGATAATTCAGCAAGTTTCAAGTCTGAAAACAGTCCAGGGTGCTACTTAGCCTTCATATGTCAAGGTGGAATGCCCCCATTATTATGGGAGGAAGACCCGATGAATAGGTAGTAGAATCGACGATTGAAAAGGCCGATTAGACACTTCTTTCCTCCCATTCTTCTTCTTTACGGGCAGAAGATCCACGACGACCTTGCGGCCTGTCATCAGTAGTCACTTTTCATTAGTGGTGGTGTATTTCTCTCTTTTCTGCCGTTTGGCATTCGTCGACTGACACCGGAGGAGGAGCAGGGGGGCTGGCACCATACCACTTCCACTTCTCATTTCCTGCATGTCTAATGGAGTAGAGGTCTCCTCTTCGGGAGGGGAAGATGAGAAGTTGAGACAGAGAAGAAGGGGAAGAAGAGACATCGAGAGGTCTTCTTCTTCTTTTTCTTCCTCTTCCAATATACTTGGTGGGGAAACAAGAAGGGAAAAAGCAACAATCCACTTTCGACAGGCAAAGTCGCGCGAGTTCTGATAGTTGTGCAAACAGATTGTCCAAATTGTCAGTTTGATGGTAGTCAGGGACGGGGCAAAAAACCGGAAACTATCTCGGGAGTGTATTTGGGCGAGAAATCATGCAATTTGACGGGAAAAAGGGACGAGGAGAAAAGTCGTTTCACGCTTACTTTCTCAACAGACGCCGCGACATTTTGATATAGCGTGGAGTGTGAAAGGGCGCGATGTCATTAGTTCGGACGGATACTCGACTGTGAGGGGGAGAGACAACCGCGAGGAAGAGTGGGCGAAAGACAACTGCGTCATAGTCGGGAAAAGTGCGCGTGAGTCGCGAAAACCACTAGGAAAACGATGGCACAATTGTCCATTTCACCATTAGGGCGCAAATGTCTATGGCGCAGTTGTCTTTCACCCAGGAAGAGTGGGTGGATGGATGGAGTGATGAGACATTGACTCCATTTCAGACATGAGGAGTGAAGAGTGAAGGGAGTTCAGCTGCTGGGGGGGGGGAGAATGTCTCTCCCTGCAGGAAATTGGAAGGGAGCAGAAGGAGGAGAAGAAGAAGGGAGAAACACACAAAGCACAAAGATAAGAAGGAAGAAAGCCACTTGTTAAATTTTTCAGCCTTAGATTTTTCACACGGTGCATTCGAGTGCGAGTACGGGACAAGAAAAAAATAGTGTCCTAAATGTTACTACTGTCCATAAACGCGAGTGAAAAGGTTGTACAAAAAATTTGGCGAGTGAGTTAAAGGTAAGAATAAAATAGAGACAAGCCATATATAAGAGACCCCAGACAGATATAGACAACAACCATTTCGCCCATCTCCCCCATTTCATCTAACCTGTTCGTCCAATTCTGTGAGTGTAGTCCTCGATGCTCTTGGCCATGTCGTAGTTCAACACGAGAGAGACGTCCTTGATGTCGATACCTGACAGGGGAATGTTCTCATTAGTTAATTCATCATCTTTTAGCGGTAAATAATTTCAAGAAGTTATTTCAAGACTTCACTAACTGTCTCGAAAGCCATGTTATATTTGTGAGTCTGAAAACTGCCATATATTTGATAAAGTTTAAAAAAATAATATTTGAGATCATCACACGGAGGTACTACGCTAGTAAACACCACCTCGAAAATGAAATAAAACCTTTTCGCGATTCAGAAAACCACCAGGAATTCGACAATTTTTAAAAATTTAATTCGCACCTCTGCCCGCCACATCAGTCGCCACGAGGATATCCGAGGAACCGTCCTTGAGAGCAGCCAATGCGTACTCACGAGCGTCCTGCAATGAATATTGAGGGATTACGGTAGCTCTCACAAATCAATACAGGGGAGTAGTGTAACTGCAAGAACCAATCAATACCTGTCCCTTTCCTCCGTGCAGCACGGAAGGATAGAAGCCGAGCTTGGTGAGACCCTTGGCCAACAGGTCGGCACCCTAAATAAATATAGCATTCGGATTGGAATCGAACTTGCGATCATCAGATCGTGGGTTTGCGAGTGCAACCACTAAACTACCTTCTTCTGGTTGACGAAGATGATGATGGGTGGTTCGTGGTTCTGTCCCAGCACCTCCACCAACTTGATGCGCTTCCTGTCTTCAGCGATGAGGTACACGATCTGTTCCGTCTGCAAAAGGCTTTGCATCAATATCATTCAGATAGGTTAAATCTGACTGACATATTCAACAGCACAAAATCTCACGGTAATAGTTCCTCCACTAAGCCAACCCGGTGAAAACGCAAAACAAACATAGCGTATAAGGCATTGAAATCGCATAGAGGAATTCCATGCAGTCATATATTGCCACCATCGTTACAAAATCACGTTATCACCCTGCAGGGCTGAGATGGTTATTTTTGCACTAAAATTGAGACTATTTTCATTATGAGCACCCTGCTAATCAATGTAACCCTGTAGGGACAAGTCAGGCAAAACCCTTCCCATTCATGCATGTAGTACAACACAAAAGTATGCCTGAACGGGATCGTTGGATGAGCAATGTTACTGGGCCTAATGACTAATTTACAGTAGCCCTACAACGTGCAGTAAGAACAGGATCGGACCGCAGACAGTCCACAACATTATAGTCTATAGAACCCATAGACTACAATAACTATCTCATTACGTAACCCCGTGAAAATTTGCAGCACACATATTTTAAAACAGTGGAAAATTACAACATGGTAATGACTTCCATACAGTGTTTTTTTAATGTTGCAACTATATAAGGTGTAAATCCCTCTACCCTGTATTCCTACAACCACCCTAATGCCTAACATTCCAAGACTTATACTGCAGTAGTTTCTGATCTATAATACAGAATCCCTGAAGCATGTAAACATTACCGTACCCTCTCAGTTGGCTTTCCTGCAGATCCAATGTGGACGACTGCCGGTCGTCGCAGATACTGTCTGGCGAGTCGTTCAATGGCAGAAGACATTGTGGCTGTGAACATGACAGTCTGCAATTGGAAACATCAACGAGATCACCCAAATCACCTTCTTCTATTAAACAAGTGCTCGTTTCCAGCACATGTGCACAATGGACCGTTTTAGTGCCAATGACGCATTTTAATTGCATAAATTGCTTAGTTGCAGAATTATACAAGCTGTGCAACTGGTTCTATGCCTTCTCAACTAACAAGGGTGCAAGCGATTAATCCGCTCGTGCTTGCGAGCAAGTGAACTCTCAGCCAGAAGATAAAGAAGGCAGTAAATCGCAATAATCATTCCAACGATCTAGAGTCTAACGCATACTACTGTGTCGCACTCGGAAATATAAACAACTCAACATTAAATCACAGTGTCAGGCAGATTGTCTCATTCTCCACAGAATCATAGATTCCACAGATTTCATAAGTAAAATGATCCTCCCTTCTTATTATCACTCACCTGTCTGTACTTCTCTCTCGAATTGAATGCCTTCATCAGCAGTTCCGCGTTCTCTGCATCGTCAGTGTCAGGCTTGAGATTGGTCACGGGAAGGAATTCAAGCACCTAAAGATGTTGTATGACTTGAGAAGGAGCAGAATGAAAGGAGGGTTTTATAGAATAGACAGGAAATGAAGTGTGATTTGAGAATTGATGATATTAATGGGATTCTAAAATGGTAGTAAAATGCATTTATTATTCGTCAAATCCCCTCGGAGCTGTTGTCTCTCGACATGCAGATACAACTGCTTCGAAGAGATTGGATGAATGAGAAATGCACCTTACTACCGATTTTGAAACCCTAGTGTGATTTGCAAAAAGACATAACGCACCTTCTGCACTTCAGGCTCGAAACCCATGTCCAGCATTCTGTCTGCCTCGTCCATGATGACGTATGTGCACTGTGCCAGGGAGAGGTATCTAAAGAACCATAGGATCACTATTGGTCGACTAATTGAATCATTCAGAAACCGAGGATGTATTGCAACAGATTCATTGTCCGACTGAAATAGAAGTCAATGGACACGAATTCACCAATTTGTTGATTTATTGGGGAGGACGTATTGAAAATTGGTTGATTAATCGTAACCGATGCAAAAAAGAAGGAAGAATTGAAACAGATCAATTTTCGTGCTGAAATACGCGGTAATGTACCAGTATTCGCATGCCCTCATTGTTATTTTTTGATCACTACCATGGGGAAATGAGATCAAGCCTGCTAGCACTATATGAAATAAAAGTACCCATTGAAGCATAATCTCACCTGTTCTCCAGCACGTCGAGCAGACGACCGGGCGTAGCGATTACGACCTGTAACAGTGTTATTGATACATCTTACATACAGTAAATTTTAAATCTAATTACAATAAATAATATTATAGCTTACTTCCACTCCAAGTCGCAGTCTCATTCCTTGGTCCTCCCTGCTGGCACCACCAATGACGGATACGGTACGCACCTGAATAACATTACACTGGAAAAACGGAAAATTTTAATTTGAAAAGTAGTTTTGCAAATGAAATAGGCAAATGGAATGAAACTTTAAGGGATTATTGTCAGGGCGATTTTTGAATGGCATTGAAATCCGCCGACGCAAGTCGTATATTAAATTGGCAGATGCAAGAATGCAATAGGAACCGGCATAGTATGTGGGTTACTTGCGTATCAACTAACAACGAATAAACCGAACTAATTTGATCTCTAAATGAAATAGAAATTCTGAAAATACTCAATGTGCTCAAGCCTAGTTAAACAAGATTTCACCATAGTTTTGAGAGCAAGGAAACATACGAGCGTCTTGCTTATAACAAGTTCAGACAGCATAATCTTAACAAACAAAAAGCATTTGAATACCTTGAGCAGCTCTCCGAACTTGTTCGTCTCCTCCTCGATCTGCTGGGCCAACTCTCTGTAAAATAATTGATGACAATATGCCCGACTCTGTCTTTTACCACGAACGACGGAAGTACCGTAATCAGACAGGCACACCAGGATACACCTCTACAAGTCGTTGTCCCGCCTCCCGGACCGGGCCGCGGGACAACGACTTGTAGAGACTGGCTCTTACATTTCATTAATCATCCATAGCGATTTTTTGGATTACTGTAATACCTTACCTCGTGGGAGCCAGAATGATAGCGTACGGTCCCTGATCGGCGTGTTCCTGACGCTCAATCTTGGGAAGGGAGGTGATCCAGGTCTGAAGAATGAAGGTATCGAAATTGTTAAAGAAGGATACACTAGTGGAGAATATCAGCGAGGTACTAATAAATATCACGCATCACATAATCACCTGGTCTGGTTCGAGAATGTGACTAACATAAGAGCAATATTCGTCCATGCCAACTTACCAATAGAGGAATCAGGAATGCAGCTGTCTTTCCGGATCCCGTCTCTGCCACTCCAATGATGTCTCTGTAAAGTATTATATTTGAATCAGGAACTACACCGAGAACGGAACCCGGCAGATCCGAGATGCGCACATACTTCAAAACAGGTATCCCCATTACCATAACAATCGATAATCGTAAGATTTTCACAGACTGATGTTAATGATCTCGAAATATGCTCAGTGATAAATCTCCACAGTAATGCCTATGAAGCCTAGTGCAGCATTGTGTTGATATGTCGTTTTCATCGTCAGCAAAATACGTCAGAAAGTTCAACTCTAATAGAACCCCGGTTGATGTGCGATAGACTGTGTGTGTACCTGTTCTGCAGCCCAATGGGAATGGCCTGTCGCTGGATGGGCGTCGGCTCCTTGTAGCCAATCTGAAGACACAGTATTTTGGAGGGCGTTGAAATGAGAAAAGCTGTGAAAAAGGTGCATGCAGCTTACAACATTGCAGAGAAACACAATTCACGCGGGTTTGCTCTCACCTTGAGGATAGTGTCCAGCACCTCCTGCGACAGTTCAGCCTCCTGCCAGTAGCGAATCGGCCTGGGAACACGACCTCCCTGAACAATGTATGAGATTCGTCTTTGAAAAAGCGTTGATCTTTCTTCCGTCGATTCAAGAAATTTCGCCACGAAAAATCTCTGGTGGCCAATTTCATTATACACATTCCCCTTCAAACTGGACGATGTTCGATGCTGATAGTCAATGACATGTAATTTTTCATTCAAATCTACTCGTGTGACATTTTCATCATCCATCGATCATGACAGAAAAACGATTACTATGAACACTCAATGAGATTCGAGTCCTCCTGGTGCACTTCCCTACTACACCCCTCCCCTGTCTCCTTCAACCCGTCCCATGTGCGATGCCCCCCCCCTCCTCACCTTGATTGTGATATTGAAGTCCTCTCTGAGGATTCTCCAATCTCTGTCTGTCATTTCATCCAATTTCTTCATCTTCCAATTCCTGTCATCGTGTGCCTCCTTGGCCGCCTTCTTTTTGGCTTGGGCAATTCTGAAATGGACAATCACTCATGGCTCGTTCAAATTGCATGAAAAAGAAAATGCTCCTCCGACGCTTTCATTTTCTTTATTCGTGTAATTTGAAAGGGAAAGTAGATGAAACCAAACTAAGACTCCGAAATGGAAGAAATAACACAACAGCATCATATAACCACCAAGATACCGAGTTAATCGATAATATATTTCAAAATACTGTTGTGTTTATGACTCTCAACCATGACGAACTCCTCTTTCTCACAAGGGTTCCTAAATCGGTATTAAACTGCATTTCTCATTCATCTAATCGCTGCCGAGCAGTTGTCTATCGAACATAGAGACAACATCTCAGCGGAGATTAAACGGATGAGGAATACACTTTTTACTAGAGTAGCCTAAGCAAGCACTTACGCAAGCGCTTGTTTCATTCCTCGCGGTAGACCGCGCTTACGCAAGCGCTTGGCTAAGATGACTCCTTACGCAAGCGCTTGCGTAAGAACTAAGAGACTTTTTTCCTTCAGCTTTGACTAATTCGATTTACAGTCAACAGCAAAGTTTCTGTACTCATCGATTCGGTCATCTTTCATGTTTACTAAAATTCGAAATAATGACGTTGGACTGAAGTTTTAAAATAGCGAAATTTCTTAGGCAAGCGCTTGCTTAAGGAGACCGCTTACGCAAGCGCTTGGCTAAGAATGACCGCTCGCCGCTGCTTATATAAGCATAATTGCTTGCTTAGGCAACCCTACTTTTTACCTATTTAGAAATCCTATTGAGTTTGTGTTTCATAGCTAACTAATATTCTTGAGTGATTTCCAGACAATACCAGCCTAGTTAAAAGTCCCTCATACATCCCCCCCCGCCCTCACCTCTCTTTCTCCTTATCCTTCTCCTCGTCCGTCCTTCTCTTCTCCATCATCTGTTGGTAGAAGCCGCTACGATCCTTCAAACATTAAAATTTTCCCGCGCGTTGATAAACAACAGAATTCCGATCGATAAACAGCGTGGCCTACTTTCTTCTGTTGGTTCACGTCCACTCCAGCAATGGATCCTCTGCCGAAGAACTGCACCTCGTGTTTGTCCTTGTACAACTGCAAAAAGTGCGTGTTACGGGCGGGAATCGAACTAGAGCATCAAAAACTGCCAGCACAGGAACACATCCACTACCCCCACCAGGGTTTCAAAATCGGTAGCAAAGTGCATTTCGCATTCTTCTAATTTCTGATGACAGTGAGCAGCTGTCTCTACGTTCGATAGATAACCACTCCGCATGGATTAGACGAGTGAGAAAACATTTTTACTACCGACTTAGGAGCCCCATTGCAAGTTTCTGATCGAATTGTTTCAATGGCTGTAAAACCTGTCATATTTGAGCTGACTAGGTAGTACAAATATTGGTGATAGACACTGCGTGCAATTGAAGTGTACTATCATTTCGTTGTTCAAAACCATCAACATTATTGTTTGAATGGACATACAAATATCTGTAATGAACTAGAAACCCTATACTCCACCTTGTCGTAGTCGTTGGACGTGTCCTCCGTGTTGTCCCAGTCAAAGACGAACTTGCGCTCGTGCAGTCTGCGGCCACGCTTGCGCTTCTCGCGAGCACCACCGAGGTATCTGTGAGATGTGAAACGTACATCAACCGAGATTAAAGAGAGCTTTTCAAGCAAATCTTCGTCATCTCTCTGAGCTTCTCTACTTTGCTACCACCGTGAGTTTATTAAATTCGACTGGAAGTCGGAAGCTGATCGTATTAGCAGAAGAAGAAATAGCTCCTTTAATAGAAAGTCATGAAACTCATCCTCACCTGTTCTTCACAGCCTCCTTCATCTTCTCGGGATCAGCATATGCTGATTCGTTGTCATCTTTCTTGTCCTTCTTGTCACGTGGAGAGCGACTGCGATCACGACGGTCACTGCAAAGGATATTCTATTTGCACTGATAAACTTGTATTTATTTATCCAAGGTGACAAATGTTCGTCTTAACAATGAATTCGAAATAGTTGTTGACATATTCAGAGACTAAGCGACATCGTATTGCGGAATAATCAGGTCAATAAATCCCCATTGCATAGCGCAAAATCACCAGATTAAATTATGTTAAGAACTCGTTATTAACATATTCATAAAATCCTACAACACCCATCAATCGTTTCGAGAAATTATCAGTTTAATAAGGCCCCATGGCATTGCAATAAATCACCAGATTTCAAAATAGATAGAATCTCACCGATCTCTGTCCCTGTCTCTGTCTCTGTCTCCCCTGTCCCCTCTCTCTCCTCCCCTATCGCCCCCTCTGTCTCCTCTATCTCCTCCTCTCTCCCTCGATCGACTACGACGTCTTCTGTCATCGCCACGATCTCGATCCTGCAACGATTACACTGATTACTGTAAGTCTGACAAGCAAAACAAGACTGGAAGTACGGTGACAAATTGAAAGACCCGACAAGGGGTCTGTTTTACAGATTTTCAACTGTTCGTGTTTGAAGGAAAAAAAGACGAAAACAAAGAGTACGGTATCTACAGTAATCAATTAAATGTTCACCCTTGATCGACTCCTCCTCCTCTCCCTGCTCCTACTCCTTCTTCTCCTGTCTCTGTCCTTCTCTCGATCTCTGTCACGATCGTCCTGCTTGTCTGCAAATGAGCGCGAGTTCATACGCCCGGCTGGGATATGTTTCACGCGAGATTTATAAAGTTCGTTCTGCTCGAAGAAATTCTGTGCGGTGAATTCACCCCACACCAACTTTCTTTATGTGTATTATCAATTTTCTACACCTAACCCACTCGAAGTAAGTTTCAAAGTGCATCACTCGACCCTGGATAGAGTGCGATGGAAGAAGTGTTCACCTTTCACAGGTCCTCCCGCTTCGAACTGTTTCCTCGCTTCGTCCAGCACTTTCTGTTGCTCCTTCTGCTTCTCCACCTGCAGAGAGATGTCTTCATTTTAAGGAAAAATAAATCGATAATGCATTCCTCACAACTCCCGATTCTAAGATTAGACTTTTAGCCCATGTAAACATTTTGTTGTCACACAAAACCGATTTCACAAACAGGGGTGTGCGGTAACTTTTTTTCAAAAAAATTTCAAAAAATAAATTTTTTGGGGTAATTTTTTGCAAAAAAACCAAAAAACCAAAAAATCCCAGAGGGGACGAATATGAGACACTATCTCACTGGAGTGAGTTACTAAGCAGAGGCTTGGCATAGCAAAAAGTTGACCCTATCTGAAACTTTTGTCACTTACTAAGTCGACCACGCTGAGTTCAAAAATTGATATCTCAATGTCTGAAAATGAGTTTGAGAGGTAGGAAAAATCGGCAAATTTCGTAAATTTTGGTGTTTCATGGCCAAAAACGACTGTCCAAGAAAAAAATGACTTCCGATGGTACATTGTTTTCTGAACGGAAATCAATAGATGGATTCACGGCGAGCATTTTATTCCCCTGGCACTTGAAGTGAAGTGCCTGGATCATGGTGCAAAAGACGTTTGTATCCGGCGGGATTCGAACAAGCGACCTTTTGGCTGCTAATTTTGGTGTAGGCGACCCACTTTGACCAAAATTTTGAAGAACTTGGTTCACGAAATTTTTGATGAAATTTTCACCTCTGATGTAGAATTTCACAGAGAATCGTTTGGAACAGTAAAAAAGTGTAAGTTAATGGGCTTTTTTTTCAGGGCGGCCATTTTTCGGAAACTAATGCCTATAACTTTGTCAGTTTTGAGTTTCATGGGACGGTCCCAACAGCAAAAAGTCTTATCTCTCCGAGACGATCAAGAATCATTATACTTTTACAGGGTTTGGACGCCTATGAAAAAGTTAGATTTCGCGAGTACGAAATTTGCCGATTTTTCCTACCTCTCAAGCTCATTTTCAGACATTGAGATATCAATTTTTGAACTCAGCGTGGTCGACTTAGTAAGTGACAAAAGTTTCAGATAGGGTCAACTTTTTGCTGTGCCAAGGGTATTTCACTTCTGTCAGATAGTGTCTCATATTTAGTGTAAGACGCGATTTTAAGGTCAAAATATCTAGTGTTTAAATTTTTACTAGAAATTTTTTTAGTTTTATGTTTTCAGAAAAAAATTTCCTGTTCTAGCCCTGGTTATGTAACTGCAATATTTACCTCTCACTGTCTTTACGATAGGCATAGCCCCGGGGGTGTGAACAGGTCATGCCCAGTTCCTCACCGAGTCCACCAGAGGGAATATCTAGTGTAAGGCGCAATTTTAAGGCCAAAATATCTGGTGCTTAAATTTTTTTTGCTATTTTTCAAAAAAAAATTCAAAAAAATATTTTTTGCGATTTTACCAAAAAAACAAAAAAACCAAAACAAAAAATGCACACCCCCTGATCATAAAGCGACTGACATCCGTCAACCCTTCTCATCTCATTTATGTTACAATATAGTCACTTGCGCTGCCAAAATACATATATAAATAAATTCTGCGCTATTGAAGTATGATCGATTCTTCGACTAATAAGCACAAGTACTGAAAAACGAGGATGCTATGCAGCAGGGTGATTTAGGCCTTCACTCTATCATAAATTGCATCAATCTGTCTGCTATTACTATGGATCAAGACTTGCTTATTTATCATCAACCTTATTGTTAGCACGTACAAACAATAAATAGCGTAATGAAATCTAACCAATTGATTCAAACATTATTTTTGAATAAATTACACCCTTTTCTTCAACCAAAACAAGAAAATACTCATGACGCCATGACTTTTCTCTTGTGTGCAACCAGGGTGAAAGGCAAGAGCGGCATGGATTTTTGCACCATAATGGTTAACTGGACAGATGCGCCATCACCAGAGGTGGGCGCGACCACGGTAAATTGCGTACTCCCCGGCCAGATACTTATGCTCATAGAGCTTCGCACATGCGCCGGGTGGATAAAGGGAGGGGGATGGGCCCCTCCCCCTCCCTTTCCCAACCCGGCTCGTGTGCGAAGCTCGATGTGCATAAGTATCTGGCCGGGGACTACGCAATATACTGCGAGGTCTCCCCGGTAAATACCAGGGTTTGAGCACCTCTGGCCCATCACAGTCGTGCAGATCACGGCGCATAGTTCAAATACCACCCCGAAAACCGCGTACCCAACCACGCTTTGACCCCAAAAATCGGCTATACCCAACCCCGCGCCGGGTGACCGCAACAGCAATTTAATGTACCCAACCCACCAACCTCTTCAGCTCTCCTCTGCAATGCGAGTGCCGCACGCTCCTCCTTTGTCAGGAACTTCGGCTGAAATCATACAATAACAACTAGGTTTTTCCACGACCTCAACAATTTGCAAGGTGACTGCAGGAGAAAACCAATTTCTAAAGGAATATGCGGACTTTCCATAGCTAAAATACTATTTTAGGGTGCCACGTGGATCATCTTGCATGTTGTATCATTGAAATGCAACCATAGATGGGCACGTCACCTGTACTGAAACGCCAATCGGCTTTAATACTTGAGTAACACCAACATTTACATAACATTTTACATTTGACTCGGCGCCGTTTTCTAAACTCGCGCATTCCTCTCGGTAAATCCTAATCCAAGCTAATCACTGAATGGAACGTGTCCACTCAACCATCTAGTGTCCATTCAAGTTCATTACTCACTTAAATACGTCGTTGGATAAACGTCTCACTATGAGAGAACGGAAATACAGAGATTAATATTGTAGAAGAAACCAAAATGCACCTGGTTCGAATTAACATTAAACACGAACCTTCGCCTGTGCCTCTTCTTCCTCCTTCTTCCTTCGCAGGAGTTCCTCGAGTGATGGCGGCTCGGCCATCCTAAGGCACTCGTTATAAATAGGATGAACTTGAGAGACTACTTGAGAAATGAGAGTTTTTCCGGACTGAAGACAAAGTATATTAGTTCAAAGTTTGCCCTAACTATGGTTCGAGCAAAAAAGAAACATCGTAAAAACCATAGTTGAACATTTTCGAAAATTCCCTCCAATGACTCCAAGGAACCGCATTTTCGAAAATCCCGCCAATTGATTAAACAAACAAGATTCTTAGTCACAACGATGGTTTTTTTCATCTTTTTTCCACTACCAATATCGTCAATCAAGATCTACGAGGTCATTCTTGCAGTACCCAGATAACCCCGTTACTTCCATTCCAATATTCCACTCTTGTTGGGAACAATGTACCAACAGATATTGTAGACGGTCCGAAAACCGCTAAGTGATGAAACAACCAGATCATTTCACTCAAAACACTTTACTTGAGAGAAAACAAGCACAAAAAGACAAACAACAAGCACGCCAACAATCAGTTCTTCGCAACTTAAAAACATTTCAACATCGATAAAGGACTGGAGAATTCGTCTTAATAGCGAAAAAGCGCACGCGGAACGGTTAATGCACGATAAACAGACATAAACTTATGTAATGTAGCAGATCAGGGGACTGATAAAGAAGATTCAAAGCAAGCTTATTCGAGACCAGGCATCAGTTGAGAGGAGTAAACAAGGGGCAAGGGATGGATTGTCCTCCTTCGTCCATTCGCTTACATGCCAGGCATACCACCCTGAGGGGTCTTCAGGTTCTGCATGCCCGCTCGCATCACCTGCAACATGTATGTTTCAAGTAGCCTACATTGATCTTCCAAATTCAATCGTCTTCAATCATCTTCAACTACTCCATGCAAAATAATATCATCCATGACCGTATAATAATTATAACGATATTTTCAGTGCTTTTAATCAAACAAGAGCTGTATTGTGAAACATTCAACCATGGTCAAACAGGATTCCTCGCGGAGTCGTTCACAAACGACCCCCTTTCGGATTCCCCCCTCACCTCGTCCACCAACAGCAGATTGCAGGCAATGACGCAGCACGACGACAGCGAGTTCTTCTTCACGATCACGTTGTCCCAGATACCCTGAAGAAGAGGGAATCGATAGTTGGTTAGGTTATTACGAGCAGTCTGAAGAGGAAAAAGTAATCAAGGCGGCAGAATGTTTAGTCATTTTATGATGTTGCTGAAACTTAAATCAGCCTAGTGCAATCAATTGCGTTTATAATTCATACTACCGTAACTTGCAGTCCTTACCGTAGGCTGGGCGGGCTCTCCCGTGTTGAGGTCGATGCCCACTGCGAGATCAGGACAGGCCGATTGCTCCTCCACCATCTTCACGATGCATTCCTGAATAGGCACATTAATACTTTACGGTAAGAACTTGATCAGATTCGCATGCCGATCATTTTCTAACGATAATTATATAAGAAGAGACGAAACTAATTGTAGTTGTGCAAGCTGTTACATTTTAAAAGGAAGTTCTGCGTCACATTGCGACTGTGGTAAAAATAGTGCCCTCCAACATAAACATAATTATTCAGCTGAGCTTCGCGTGAAATGAATAAAACTGTGACATCCGCGTTGCACAGCCACTATATTATGATTGCGCCTATATTGGCTTCAATTGTTTGGTGAATTTAGGAATTGCAATAAAATCATACATAATAATAACCATAATAATACATGAAAAAGTGAAACGCTTAACGATATCTGCAATCCTATTGAATACCGTATGTGACACATAGGCTATGTTTATAGATGATGAGTAATACCTGTGCATCGTATCCTCCATTCTGTGCGAGTGTCTTGGGAATGACGAGGATGGCGTTGGCGTAAGCCTACAATGAGCATTTGCTGAGCGGCTACCGATCCAATCCCAAACCACGTGAAAATTTGAATCACGGGCATAATATAGCGACCAATATTGCCCCACCTGTTAGTAACAAGTACCAATAAAATTGGCTGTAAGTGTAACCTCTCACACAAGGATGATCTTCAACTTGACAAGTGTGGGCGCAGATAATCCCCAAAAGTCCTAACCTCAGCTCCCAGCCTGGCACGTCCTTTGATCTCATCCATCGACTTCTTCAGCATCACGTTAGCCGCCACCTCGAATGATCCGGCGCCAGGGATCAGGGCTTCTGCAACGATTATTTGAGCATATCGATCCATATTCATGGTACGGTATTATGCCAGAAATATACGGAATACTCACTATCCACGATGGTGTTGTACACGGCACGCAGTCCGTCGTGAATAGCATCCTTGATCTGAACAAAATTGGAATGGCATTAGAGTTCGTAATCACGAGAGATCAAATGAACGCCTAGTGGCATCAATCTTGCTACTTTCGACACATTACAATTAGTGATTAAAACTTCATTCCCATTAACATGTCGGATTCCGTGCGTGGTCGTCGTCTTCTTCTCTCCCTATCTACTCTCCATTCATCATTCTCACCTGGACAATCGTGTGCTTGTTGGGTCCCTTGACGAGAAGTGTTACAGACTTGGGGTCCTTGCAGTTCTCCACGAAAGTGTACCTGAATTCAGTGTAAGACCGATGTTAGCGCAAATTCAAAGAGCTATTTATAACATTGTGATTTAAAGTTAGTAATGATCAAAAAGTTGTCCCGTACATCAATAGACTTCACAACATTGCGTATATATAATGTTCAATCAACACAAAACCAGTGGGTTTACAATGACATTTCGAAATTTGAGAACTTCTTAGGATATACAAGCTCAAAACTCACTTGTCCTCTCCCAATGTGTGCTCGTACACGAGGCCTGCGTAGCCGAGATCCTGTAATTGATGAGTTTATGTTTGGCAAGAGAGGAGGGAGAGAGCCCGTTCAACCCGGCCGATGTGCGATTGAAGGTTCACCTCAGGAGTCATGTCATCGACAGAGTTGACTGCCTCTCCGCCCACTGCCAACTGGAGACGCTCCATGTTGCGTCTCTTTGCACGACGAAGGGCCATAATGCCCTCGGCAGCGAGAAGATCGAGAGAGGGAGGGTCGATTCCCTGGAATTTGTCGATCCGTTTATTCCACTTAATGTCTGCGAGTTAGGCAGTAAATGGTTCCACTGGTGCTTTTTTTACGAGATGTCAGATGAACGTCAAAACAATACCTTCTGGTTGATGACGACAAAGCCCTTCGACGAGTCGTCACCGCACACCTGAAAACACAAGGTTTTGTATGTAATGGGTCTTGCTACATCATTCAATTAGACTTCTCTGTCACCTTATCAGAAGGCATGTAGACATTGAAATTATAGGTTTTTCAGACATAATTAACTGGGCCCGAACATTTCGGGTTACTTCTTTCGCAACGACTTAATACAACATCGAATTCACCGGTTGTTCTCGATATTTCGGATGCTTTTTCATGTGCCTCTCGAAGTTGGGTGATGCATAACCGACTCATAATCCGCTCATGGCTAATAGGCTCATGATTGTCACTCCCCATTACTCACTGCACAAATCATTTCAGCCACCGTGTAGTGCGGAAATGGCTTGTTTTTGTCTTTCAAATTGAGCCGATTTTGAACGTGAGTACTCTACTATCGAAGGTAATCACCCTAAAGAGACATGTTTGACACGAAGCCTGCCCATATATGGCCATTCCCCCTCACCTGTTTCTTCAGTTCGATGATCTTGTGCACTCTCCTCGTGATGAACTCCCTCTCTGCAGCCAGGAGCTTCTCGCGCTCAGTGGCACTCTGAACAATGTCGATGAGCCATGTCACAAAACAGTTTGGTGTATTGTGTCATCTGAGAGATATCAAGCCTCGCGTTTCAAGTAGCTATACTTTCACTATGCTAACTGCATGATGTTCTGTTATGCTAAAATATTTAGTAAATCGTCTGTGATAGTTCTCAAAACCACAATAAAGAAGGTATTTGGAATTTTTATCACGTGTTCTATGAGAGAACCAACATTTTACTGGAGATCATGGTACCGGAAAAGTCAGAATTATTTTTAAAATCCCATAAAATAATCTTATATTATACTAAGTAAAAGTAAATTTTTCAGGGCATCAGACAATCTTTATATACCGTAGTTTTCGAGATATCGACTTTTGAACTTTTTATTGGTGGAATTTACTCAAAAAATCATAACTCCTTTCAATCATAACCATATGAGCCCAATTTTTTCTACTACTTTGGAGGCCCTTGTGTCCTCAAAACAAGATCATAATATGGTTATAGACTTGCGTTAAAGAGAATGGATACAATTTTCTCATTTTCGAGATATGCCATTTTTTCAGAAAAATAATTTTTAAAATTCTAAGTGTCAATCTATACATCCTACTTTTTTCCAGATTACAATTTTGCACTCAATTCCCTACATTTTGAGCACCTTGCCGACTTCCAACGTTGGGGCAAACTTGAGTTATGAATTTCTGAATGTTGCCGATTCGACGAAAATGGTCAAATCACCGATAGTTCGACGTTTGTATTTCATCGGAAAAGTCGTTTCAGTTAAACTTCCTTCACAAAAGTTTCTTGTATTGATTTCCTCTTTCGATATTGGTACTTAAAAGTGGGGGTCATGTCAGTGACTG
>JACMIF010000165.1:0-15844 GCA_014805445.1 Diplogasteroides magnus | reverse complement strand
TCAATGTAGACCCGCGCAGCGGGCCGACCAACGGGAGACGTCATCTTCGAACGGATTCCAATGCAGACCCGCGCAGCGGGCCGACCAACGGGAGGCGCTTCCCTCCAATTCCCCAATTACCAGATTTCAACTCGCGCAGCGGTTTACATGTAGAACCTTTTATTTCGCAAAACGCGTTCCGCGCATTTCTAATCGGACAAACTCATCATCTCCTTATTCTTGAATGAGACTTCTTAACCGGACAGACCCCATATCACTGGCGGAACGGAGCTCACGCAGTGAGCGTAGTTCCGCTAGTTGAACAATTTCATGATTGTTGATTAGGTTCGATCCAAATTTCTTCCCAACTCATCAAAGTGAAAAAAATTGTGTTGGTTACACTTATGAAACATGAGAACACCTGGTTTGCAGTTGACTGTTGGATGAAGCGCGTATACGATTATAAAGAGATGCACTCATACATTTAGAGATAAAATAAGCATTCACTAGCAGGCTCGTATACAATGTCTGCAGATCCTAGTGAACGCCCACCATAACCAGCATATCTTTTGAAGTATTTTTGAATGACTATTATAAATTTGTCTCCATGAACCCGTTTTTGACCTATAACTTTCATCCCATCACCCCGAGCTTACATCACTTTTTCCAACTATGCAACCCCATTGCACCAACCTCCAGCAGTGTTGCTCTGTCGGCGGTACAGGGCACCTTGAAGCGCTCCAGAAGGGCGAGTGTCTTGTTGTTCGCCCATTCGAAGCCCTCGATGATCAGACGAGGATGCACTCCCTCGGCAACGTAGTTCTCGGCCTGCAAATGGGGACTGAATCGATTGAAGCTACAAAGACTCAAAAGAAAGACAACCAAGCGCTCGTACTTCAGATTCCAAATTGTTCCAAAATTTCAAGGGATATCATATATAAAAATTATCCGCGATATCTATAAATTCGGTTCATATTCAACTTCGAGCTCTCATCTGAGACGTCGAGCTCTTTTCCCCTACAATATGAATGTTCAACCCTGCGAATTGGGGCCAGAGTCGTGTCATTTTAACAGAAAATTATGGAAACAACAATGTTTTCGGTATTTCCTCTCTAAAACAAGATGATTAATATCCAATCCTGAGAGGACGCACCTGCTTGAGCAGTTCTCCGATGAGGAGCACCGTGGAGGTCGTTCCGTCTCCAGTCACGTCGTCCTGTGCAGTGGACGCCTTCGCGATCATCGATGCAGTCGGATGCTGGATGGACTGAAAAGAACCATTTGAATTACATCAGTTTGCTAATGATCACTTCGTATTGAGCAAAAGACTTCAAAATAGCAATGCAATCATAATGTGTTTCTTGTGAGCATGAAAGACAGTATGTCATGATAATGGAAAGAAAGTGGAAAGAGAGCTAGGCCAAGAAAACATTGAGTGTTATTGAAGGACCGCGCAAACTGGAAAATAATTGTCATTTATTCAGAAATGCTAACCATCTCGTGGAGGAGAACATTGCCGTCCTTGGTCAACTTGATGTCACCAGCTCCGGAGACCAGCCTGAATGACGAGAGGGTTGCTCAGTATTGAGACGGAAGAGAAAGAAGCGATGGCATGAATAAACACTTATTTTACTTGACTATTAATTTAGATGGGATTGAAATAAACAAACTATTCAACCCCTCCTCCATAAACAATTCATTTGCTAACATTTTGAGTGTTCCCTTTGGTCCGAGGTTGGTCTTCATGACCTCCTGGAGTCCCTTGGCTCCGCTGCAGTTGAGCTCGAGCGCCGCCGCATGTCTGGCCAATTCTGCCTTAGGATTCAGACACTGGATCGACGCCATTTCTGCAACAATTTCGAAATCACCAATCAAGGTTTATAACAGTCCGAATGCAAAGCACCCGCGAGCAGATGATCAATAAAGACTTTAGGAGCACAAAGAATACATAATATGCATGGCAAAGCCTCAGGAAAAGAAGAAATTGCTAGTCAAAACGAAAATTCTCGCGGAAAAATCTTGAACACGTCGACTTTGAGCGCTAAACGCGATTGTGCCGTGCGCTATCCCTGCGCGTCAGCCTGCTCAGACGTGTGCATCTGCGATAAGCCACGCCCACGATGATTTTGAAAATCCTTGTCATTTTTTCTGTTCTTGCCTTGTTTCGTAGCTGTTATTATCCTTCTACCACTTGTTTGTGTTGAGATATGTTCTGTCCCTACTGTCCTTCAGTCATTCTGTCACTACAACCACGTTTATTTCAGTAATGGCGCCGATGCCTCCCACAACGTCTTCCGCCTTGACGGCGCCCGTTATGCCATCCGAAGCACCCAACGATGAGCAGAGTCTCAAGAGGTACTACAAGACCAAGATCGAGGAGGCACAGCAGAAGCTTCAGGTACCATCATTTGGTTTTTGCCTTTATATTTTTCCTAGAAAGGATGTGGAATTCGTGATGACATTTATTCAGTTCAGAATCATAGCGCAAAATTTTGTTTGTTCATCTACACATGTCATTACAGGAGAAGCAGCAAAATGTCCGTCGTCTGCAGGCACAGAGGAACGAGCTCAATTCGAAGGTATTCGTTTTTGTTGTTTGGAGAAGATGGAGATTTTTCCGTGCGAATTCGACTATTTAGAAGTAAAATACTGAATGTTGAGTCAATTCTCCTGATTCAGGTTCGCATGCTGAAAGAGGAGTTGCAGCAGTTGCACGAACAGGGCAGCTACGTGGGAGAAGTGAGCAAAGTGATGGACAAGAAGAAGGTCCTCGTCAAGGTAAGTGTATTCGATCACTTTGCACTTTCAGTAGTTTTCGACGATATATAACATTAAATGATGTTCCAGGTGCACCCCGAAGGCAAATACGTCGTGGACGTCGACAAGGGAATCGACGTGAACAAGATCAACACAGGTACGGTTATTGATTGATTACGGTACTCAGTATTTCCGTTCAGGATGCAGAGTGGCCCTGCGAGCGGACAGCTACGCACTGCACAAGGTTCTTCCCAACAAGGTATTTTATTTGGCTTTTAAAAGGGATTAAATAATATTTTAGGTGGATCCTCTGGTCTCCTTGATGATGGTGGAGAAAGTGCCTGACTCTACGTACGAAATGATTGGAGGTCTGGATAAGCAGATCAAGGAAATCAAGGAGGTTTGTACTAAGACTTTGAATTGAAACATGTTTGATGTGCAGGTGATCGAACTACCCGTCAAACACCCTGAACTCTTCGAGGCACTCGGAATTGCCCAGCCAAAGGGAGTGCTGTTGTACGGACCTCCTGGAACCGGTACGGTAGTTTGCCACAACTATTTTCTTAGCTGAGGACTACCGATCCGAGATCACAACTGCTTATTGCATCTACGAGAAATTGTTTTCGTAGCACTGATCCGATTTGTCTTCCTCTAGCAGTGAATTATATTCGCTGAGACATGAACGTTCTAGGTTGTTCAAAAATTCTCCTGAGTCCTAGTGGGAGTTTGGGATATACGCACCTGTTATTTTTTCAGCTTGAGTTCAGGCATAACATTTTTATGGAAAATGTAGTATGGATAAGTATTTACCACCATTCAATTCCCAGTTTTAATGCAGAAGAAAGCATCGTTTCCAGGAAAGACCCTCCTCGCCCGTGCTGTCGCCCACCACACCGAGTGCACCTTCATCCGTGTATCCGGATCCGAACTCGTGCAGAAGTTCATCGGAGAAGGAGCCAGAATGGTGAGTGTGGTGATATAACATAACAGAGTTGAGACTTGCTCCATCTATTTTCCGAGAGAAATTCCATTTTACCAGCCTGATCTGTGCATCATCTTGGCTTTTAAAATTACCATTTCTTCGTTGTATGATTGCTCTGTCGCTACATGTTCTCAATCATAGTTGAAAACTGATCCCTCTTACGTTAGCGACCTCATCGACCCCGGATGCATCACCATTTGAATTATGTTGTCAATTCACTTGTGTCAGGTGCGTGAGCTGTTCGTGATGGCCCGTGAGCACGCGCCCTCCATCATCTTCATGGACGAAATCGACTCGATCGGATCATCCCGAGTGGAAGGTGGGGATTACTGTACCATTATATCCGCCATATCACGATGGAGATGTGCTATGTTATTTTTTTGTTTATGTTCCGATATATGAGCTCACCATCAGCGTAACATTAACTTTGATGTTTTCTAACATAACTGATACTTAAAACCCACGGGTTAGTCATAATGTGGGTTGCGCATGCGCAGTTGGGTCATTTGAAGGCAGGGGGATGTGCGACGCAATCATAATGTTTGAGGTTCGTCCGGAGGAGATTCCGAGGTGCAGAGGACTATGCTCGAGCTGCTCAATCAACTGGACGGATTCGAGGCCACCAAGAACATCAAGGTGACCAATAAAACATCTACTTGTAGTTCCTGAATCAAGGTCTCGGTTGGAATACAGTATCCTAATGTATTGATGTGCAGGTGATCATGGCGACGAACAGAATGGACATCCTTGACCCCGCCCTCCTTCGACCAGGCAGAATCGACAGGAAGATCGAATTCCCCGCACCCGGTGAGTTGCAATAGTATAAAGAATATGAAATGACTGAAATTGTGAACCAACTGTTATGAATCCCATTTCTCTATAATGATGAAAGTATTGACCAGGTGATTTGTGCCCGCGATGTATGGTCAAATATTCAGCTCTCTTACAGCGTCTGATATTTTCTGTTGTTTTTATACCAAGAATCATAAAGTAAGACTCGAGCCTCGATATATGCTTCCCACAGCGATGTATTCAACTCCCTGTCTCTCTTAATGCTGCAACCTGAATCATGACGATGAATAGTTACCCCGAAAACCTGTCGATGTAGTGCCTTCTCTGTCGATACCGTAACCATAGTATCGTATTCCAGATGACCGTGCCCGTGAGGACATCCTCAAGATCCACTCCCGCAAGATGAACCTCATGCGAGGCATCAACATGCGCAAGATCGCCGAGGCCGTCCCCGGCGCCAGCGGAGCCGAAGTCAAGGTATCGTAACTGGGTTTGTTCACTTTGAAGATGCCTTGTGTATTGCAGGCCGTGTGCACAGAGGCAGGCATGTTCGCCCTTCGTGAGAGACGTGTCCACGTCACACAGGAGGACTTTGAGATGGCAGTGGGAAAGGTAAAGAGCTATTTTAGTAGGCTTATTTATAGGTTATTACACACTCAAGTCCAAATTTACTGAATCGAAACAGTACACTTCGTTATATTTCCATAGTGTGAGATGGATGCACCTGTTTTATTGGCGAAATCGTACTATGAATGCCGCAATCATTGAATTTTGAACTTCGATGGGCGTAAGTTCCCGGGACGAAAAATGAATAAGACAGGTTCCAAAGGTTCGGTTGCTTGCTTCATGGCGCTTCATTCTCGGGTAATTAAACCATTTCGAGAGAGAGGAGAAGGGGGTTTGCTCCTGGTGTGGTAACTGGATTCGACCGGTTTAGAAAAGGGTGACAGAACCATAGGTGCGCTGGGCTGTGATAAATTACGGAAGCACCCTGCAAATTTTAGTGGGAGCTGCCTGCAAGGCCAAAAATCGTTTTTGCAGTGTATTTGAGAAAATTTTAGTGGGAGCACCCTGCGCGATGGGAAAAATTTGCGTTTTTACAGTGTATTTTGGGGAAATAATTTTGGGAGCACCCTGCATCGAAAATTTGCTTACAAAGAGTGCACATCTATGAACAGAACTGCTCCCACTGTGGTCCCTCTCCCCTCTTCTATCTCCTTTGAGTCGGAAACAAGTAGCAAGGTCAAGAGTATCTCTCCAGGGTTGGGAGAAGGATTTGTGAGTGAGGATGGATGTGCTTGAGATTGCACTAGAGGTACTTATTGAAGGACTACTACTAGTAGTAGTAGGTCTAGTATTTGAAATGAGATTGGACCAGATCCTAGTACTTTAAGGTTGTTTCTCACGCATGGCAGCATAGTCTTTCTCCACCTTTAGGAAAGTAGTCTATAGAGGTTGTGGTATTGGTACACACTCGTAGTTGACAAGCTGCCTCTCCCTTGTGGCCCCCGGCTAACCGACCAAGTATTTTGAATGGGCTTCCAGGGGCCGCTTTGTGATTTCCGGTGGGGGGCACCCTCTCGCACCCTTACAATGGCTCATTTTCCCAATCCACTTTGCTCCCTATGGCGGGGATAAAAAGCGGAAGTCGCAGTAAGTGCCTTGCCTTGTGGTATACCACCTGCCCGTACCCATTTATTTCACATGGGTGACTGTTTTTCCTCATTTCCCATCGTCCTTTCTCTACCCCCCCCCCTTTCCTCCGGTTCCTTACTGCAACCAATTAGACTGCACTGTCACTCGTACGACAGATGCCTCTTCTTCTTCTCCTCTTCCTTCCTTCTTCCTCTTCCAAGAAAGGCTCGGGGTGAAACATAAACTGGTCGGGTTTCACCATCGACACACGCCAACTAACTAACTAGATGCCCTTGCTAAAGCAGGTCACATTTCGAAAAAGCGAGCATGCCCCCAGTGGCAATACGGTAATATGGGTATAGAATATAGCAATAGAAATGAAGATAGCATGGGATATGGAAACAAGTAACAGTATCTGTCAGCATACATTTATCCCAATTTGTTGTAGGTCATGCAAAAGGACGCCGAGAAGAACATGTCTATCAAGAAGTTGTGGAAGTAAAGGAACAAATCGGCCGCACTACAAGACCGCCTCTCATTTTGCGGGATTTATCTCTATTCATATTAACTGTGCACATGCTAAGTATGTCAGTAGAAGGGTTTGGATTCGAAAATTGTCTTGTGTTTGTTTCTCATTTTTGTCCAAATCCTTGTAATTTCTCTTGAGAGTTTGACGATGCTCCCTTTTTCATTGTCTATTCGTGATCCAGAAGGAAAGATTGTACTCGTTTTCATATTTATCGCCTCTATTTATTTGCGCTGTCTCTTTTGTTGAATAAACTCGGTGAGAGGAAACGATTGAGTGGAGATTTGAGTGGAGGTTCCATTGCTCTCTTCCATGTAGGTAACTCCCGAGTGTAAGAGACAGGAACCATGGAGAGGGTAGTGACAAGGGGGAATTCTTGGACATCCGGTCAGGGGAACAAAGCGGATGTGGATTGATGTTTCCATTCAATTGCGACCTCTCTTTCTCTCTTCTTCTGAAGAGGAAAGCTCATGAGGAATGGAATTCCCTGCAGTGTCAGCTGGCATCCAGAAGTGACTGGATGATAAGTGGATGCAAGGCCCCCCTGTCATCAATTCCCCATAGACAATGAAGTCATTAGACGTCATTCGATCCTGGGGTGGAGTCTGAAGCTCCTGAGCCTCTAGATCCAGGAGATTGCTGAGTATACAGGATTAGCTGGATGTTGTAGGTGACGACCACTCGGCATAGGAGATCGACAGCTGATTGGCGACAGATTTCCCATGGCAGAATGAGTGACAGAGAGAAGATCTCCCAGCCTCATTAGCAGTCAGACGCGAATTAGCGATTCGTCCCTCTTGTCTGTCACCCTCTCATCCTCCCATACTATCTCGCCATCCCTTTCCATCCCTTTCCATCCCTCGCTCCTCCCCCTCCCCTCCCATTCCCTAGTCTCCTTACGATCGATGTTGGAGTGAATACACACACACAAGAAGAGAAAGAGACTCACTCTTCCTCCTCCTCCTTGTCCCCCATAGGCCCTGATTCAGGGTTTTCCAGTCGGGACCAGGAATCGATTCGAAATGGGAACAGCTGATTCCCACACTCCTCCCATGTTCCCTTCACACGCGCGTGCATTCATTCACACCGTTGATGTTATCGCAATTTTCTCCGCGATCTCTTATCCTGGGGGATATCATTTATCCCCTTCTCTTTTTCAGGGTATTGCCGCTGCGGTATTAGGAGAGGCTCACTATCCCCCCATCCCATCACCTTATTCCATTAAGTGGTCCGATGGCCACATCAATCCAGCCGGTCAGTAACCGACGCAAGTCGAGTTTTGTCTTGTCGGCGGACTGATAAAATCAGCCTTTCATACCTCGTGGGAGGTTGCCTTATGGACCGCACACGAGAGCAAAATGACATGTTTGGATTAAATTTATTGCGATCTGATCAGTCCGTTTGAACACAAGTTGTCCGTTGATTGGTTGGTAAACTCCATAAGTTGGTACTCCAGGCGGATGGTGTCACGATCAAACTGGTGCTTGTGTCCGGAAAGTCGGCCTCCTTTTTGTTCCCGTCCACGTCGACCGCCTCCGAGATCACGGAAGCCGTGCACATTGCGTGGCCTCAAGGTGAGGGAATTCGACCTGACTTTATATCCTTTCGTTGACTTTGAACACATCTCTCACTGAAAACACGCAAACCACCAAAAGTCTGGATATTCATCGAAAATTCCACGTAGCGCGTGAGAAACGAGGATGCTTTCGGTGCTTTTGGAGACTTTGAAATTCGGCCCGACTTTTGGACCTTGAGATGCGCGATAATGGGCACCCGCCAGCAAACGTCACGTGTGAGGGGCTGATGGCGGGAGGCAAACCGCTCTTGACGTCAGGCTTATAATTAGGCCGAATTACCGCGGTTGCGCGACGTTTCTTCTCTTGTGCCCTAAAACTGCACTGCGTCGTCGTGGGAGCTTGGTCGGGGTGGGGATTTGCGAGAAGGACAAGAAGTCTTGGGGGAATAGCACGTACGTAGTCGTCTTTTGCAATTTTTTTCATCTGTCATGTGAGAACAGTTCCGTATGAAAGATAGGAGCTCCATGGGCATTTGCGCCAGGATGGTGAAATGGACAGATGCACGATCATTCTCATCATTGTCATTGTCCATTTCACCATTATGACGCAAATGCCCATGTGGCACTGCTGTCTTTCACCCGTGTTTTCCATCTGTCATGTGAGAACAGTCAATGCAACACTACAAATCTATTCATCTCACTCACAGTATCATTGCTCTGTTCTCTATGTTTTGGAGAGGATGGTAACTAATAACCGATGTTTTTCGGTGGTTTCCACATGGCCTTATCGCTGGGGTTACTAAGGGTTCAATCACATCTGGTGCTGACCTTTGTCTGAACTGTCATATGGCCGCTTATCATCAGCAAGCAAGCTGCACACAGAAAAGCATCTAAATGTAGTTTTCTACATTTTAATTTGTCAAATGTGATCGTTTCAAAGGGCGTTTCTCCACTTCAAAATGTCGGGAAACGACAGCTATTTTCCTGTATGCATAGATTTCCCGTCTTCTTCTCAAGTCTACGAGACGACTTCTCAGGAATGAGGAGTTAAGATGAATGGTTGTTCTTCTTCCCACAATGATAAGTTCGGTCTCATCCAGAGACTCGTCGTGTAGTCGTTGCAATCAAACATTCCCTTATTTGCACAGTGCTATCAATCGTGCAAGGGGTCATCTTTGTTCGCCTTTCTTTCTCCCTTTCCCTCTCCCCCCTTCACCCTGCTCCCAAACCCGAACGAAATAAGTTTCAGCGGGGGGAACGTACTGTTGACAGCTAATGAGATTCTCGTGTAAATGGCAAATAAAATGGGGTAGCAAATGATGAGAGAGAGTGTTTTCCGCGTGCAATAGAGTGCAAGCTGTCCTTTAGTTGTCCTTTCCCCTTTTCCGAGTATACCATAAAGGGGAGTTCAGGGGGAATACGACGACAGTCACGGGTGGTGGTCACACTCAGCCACAATAGTGATATTAACGCACGGTCCATAAAGATCCTCTTTCGGTGAACAAAACACATTACGAAGAGGCACAAAACATCGGCTCAATACGGAGAACGAGGCAAAATGACTTGTTGTTTCTGGTCAGCATCAGGGGATTGCGGGGTGAAAATTCAGCGAAAAACAAGAGCACTATGGGCATTTTCACAACCAGTACGGCGTAAATGTCCATGACGTTCCTGTCTTTGACCAGAAAAAATGCAATGAAGCCATTTCCCTGTCTGACTCAATTCCTCTTTCCTCAGAGGGAGACTTCACCCTCTCGTGAAACCATTCCAGTCAAATATGACTAACAAGGAAGGAAGTGGGGACTGTCTGACTCTCTGTACTCTCCACTCTCTCGTCTTCACTTTGCGTTTAACTTTTAAACGCGCACTTTACGACACGCTCCCGCGCATCGCTTCGATGAGATAGAACAGGATTTGTGTGGAGAAGCAGAGGAGAAATCAAATCATAATGCACTCTGGACAAAGCCCCCCCCCCCCCTCTGTATTCAACATTATTCCTCTCGATTTCTGTCGAGTTCTTCCTGTACGAGCGCACTTTCGCTTCTTCATTTATTCGCATTACTCGCTTGAGTGCGTTTATTCAATCGTTTCCATAATCTTTGAATAAAATCGCTGACTTGCGCTTTCGTTGTATTTGCTCGCGAACACATTTCTCCTTTATTGGCTTGCATGCATTGTGTGCGCTTAATCATTTCTGGACTCTATGATCATCTCGATTGTTTACCACTACTAAGGGAATCCAAGCAGAAATGGACATTTCTTTCCCCTAGTAGCGGTTGTTTCTGTCACGTGATGGACAAGAGCTCAGAGGGAATTAGACGACAGAAGTATGCACTTTTGCTTGGATTCCGTTCCATATTTACCACTTCTTTTCTCTCTTCTTTCTTTTTTCTTGCATTTAATATATTTACCAAATTCTTCTCGTACTTTCACCCTCGATGGTGCACAAGAACGTATAACAATTTAAGGAAACTTCTAGAATTTCCCCCCTGAAGATGTCAAAGGAATTTCCGCCGTTCGTTCGTTTCGTCGTATGTTTCACTTTATCATTTCACAAAATTTTCTTTTAAATTTTAACTGTCATGAATACGCTCGCTCCGTAGTTGTTGTTGTGGGGCCGCGTGCGCGCAAAATACGCCTCGCGCTTGAAGCAGCGAACGCAAACGCTCCAAATCCTCTACATCTATTCTAAAACTACGAAAATAGCAAGAATGGTGGTTGAAATTTACAATTCAATGACGTGACAGTATGAAACAATAAAATTGAGGGTAAACTATGAAATTGTGTATAAAGATGATAGGTGCATAGATGAGTGACTAACAAACGCGAACGAGTAACTATTGAATGATCTCTCATAGCTGACTGCTCATTGCACTGACAGGGGCCTTATTGATGGGGTTACTGTTCATTTCGGACATTGGTTCAGACATCAGGGGGATAATTACTATTTCTTGTGTGACACGAGATGGTGTTGTCTTGAACTTGCGGTCTGCGACTGCGAATACGAGAAAGAGAAGACTGACCATGACCAGCTGAAGAGAACAGGAAGATGATGCTGGGGAAAGAGGAGAAACTCACAGCTGCAGTAACTACAGGAAGATTAATCGCTGACTCCACAATATGCGGAGGTGGTACAGCCAGTGGCTTGCTTGAAGTCATCTGCAACACTACTGTATGCTTTCCAGTCGAGACCGCAGAGGAACTGACCTTCAGTTTGAGCTGGCATCGAATTCCGGTGAATCCCCTCTTGCACTTGCACTGTCCCCTCTCCATTACTCCTGTAGTCACTCATTAATAGGGAACGCATTATGGAATTCCATAATGCGTTCCAATCTCATTACTTGCTCCTACAGTATTATGCATCCTAAACGAACTGTTATACCCAGTACGCTCTGCACTTTTTGACTGACTCCGTCCCGCTCATTTTGCGCACTATTTCTTCTTTTCTCTGACCCGCTGTCGTGAGCTAGCATATGTTTCACTTGTTCCATTTACAGTAAAATGAGGTTTTGGAAACAGTTCCGTTAGGATTCCTAATAAGTAGGGTGTCGCTTTCGGGTATAAAGTGCATCATAGCTGTCTGTTCACTCATTCCGACCGGTTGTCTATGATGAGTGAGAGAGAATGAGTAAAAATGCGTAGAGACAAATAAGTTGCACTTTATACCCGAATGCGACACCCTACTAATAAGACCTCACCTCCCTCGGCGAAACAACGAATGACTCTCCCACATCGACCTCCTCCCATTCCATATGGGCACACACACACAATGATGCCTTCCCTGGTCATCTGGGCTTTTCCCCCATTGAAACATATTTGTTCCTGGCATCTCTCTCCCCTGTAGTTCAGTCGGCATTCACATACGCCCTGCAATTCACCTTTTCACACTGAATATTTGCCACAGGATACATCAAAACATTTAGTGAATTTGTCATTCGTCTAACCTCAGGGGAGCAGTTGTCTGAAACTTATGGATACAACAGCTCTTACTAGGTTAGACGAATACTTGATAAGGAACCCTGCGCACGTATGGTTAGTGTTGCAGGAGAGCCGACACTTGCTTGCGCACAATATATGGGGTTCAATCATTCCATAACTAGTATAATTCATTTGCGATGGGCCAATGTTAGGAATACGGAACTACTTTTAGACCGTTTTTCCTCAGTACCCACAGGTAAGTCATTCGCTCTCGCTTATAGTAGACGACCGGAAGAATGAGAGACAAAAGTCAGTCCAAATGCAGTTCACTAATTAGTTGTGGTGAAGTGATGGCATTCAATAGGGTGGGCACAATGATTCCAATAGCAAAACGACACTCATTTCGTATCTGCGTTCCCACTTGAAGGTGGTCACTTTCTTCGCAGAGACGACCGCTAGGAATGAAGTTAGACCGCTGGGAATCGAAGGAATCATACGATGCTAACTAGCATCGCCGATGTTAGCGACTAGGCGGTCACGGGCTGTCAACAACGTCTCGATAAGCGAACCCCAGTGTGGGAATGCATCGAAAAAGGACCGACCTCCTTCAATTCTCCTCCATTCTCACACTTTGTAATGGGACGACGATCGACTGCAGTTGAAGTGGCTATGAGATGAAGGAAGAAGAAGAGAGAAGATAACATCTGAAGAAAAGGAGTACAATTGGTCGAAAAATAAAAGGATCTAAGACACTAGGTACTGGCGTAGGCTCCCCATAAAACAAAACGGCAGTTTTATATAAAAAAATGTAATACATGCACTTGAACTCATACGCAGAGAAGAAATGAAAACCCGTTTCATATAAATTGAATGATGCGCCTACACTACTAGGTATAACTGTCGGACTGGGATGCATACGAATAGTTGGTAAATATGGTACTCTTACCGGACGAATACGACTCTGTGAACGTTCCGCTATCAAATGACCTCTTGATCCATATCGTTGACCCGATTCCACTTTGGTTGGTTCAACAAGCATGCCTTATCAAAGAGTGGGATTGCTAGACTAAACGGTAGTTTGGGGTGACGAACTGACGTTAAAAAAAACGTGGCACGCGAACGGAGGACGTGTCAAACAGTAGCTCTATGTTGGAATAACGTAATAGAAATTGAGACTCAACATTACATATCAAATCAAATTACATAATTGATTCTAGTATATTAAGTTACACATCTTCCCTAGAAATTACAAATCTACCTATCCTAAGTAAGAACGTCTTGAAATTCAATTCCCTGCAGATCCTCGGAATTGCCACACTCTGCGTTACAATCGTGCTCTCGGACATGGTCACCTATAACTTTACGAAGATTTGCGCAGGTGCGAAATGTTTCGAAACGATTGTCATGTTGTTAGAGAAGTTTCAATACTGTGATAGATACATATCTACGTCGTGGTATTCATTATTTACTCCTCAACATGCAGAATTCGCTCAAGTATTTATTTGGGGTTCTTAAATGGTAAATTTGTCGTCATTCTTCTCCGGAGCGCCTAACATGATAGACGACCGCGCGGCGGAGAAGTATGATGACAAATTTACCGTTTTTAAACCGCTGGTATTTATTAGGGTTTCAAAATCGGTATTCAAATTCTTTTCTGAATCTTCCATTCTCCACAGAGCGGTTGTCTCTACAAGCGATAGACAACCGCTCCGCAGAGAATTGAAGAATTAGAAATGAATTTGAATACCGATTTTGAAACCCTAGTATTTATTTTCATGTTATTTTAGAGCCGTATGACCAAGTCATTCTGCCTGGACAGACAAACTTCACTCGGATGAGTTGTGAGTTGTATCTACACTGACATTATTCTAACTCGCTGTTTCAGCCGGGTTCACAAAGGTTGAGCAGACGTTGTTGAAGGCTGGTTCGGCTATAGGAGCACTTTTGGCGGGGTTCGCGTACACGTACTTATTCCAGGTTTTCGAGATCTTTTGTTGTGCGATATTTTTTCTTTTACTCATCATCCAAAGAATCCGCAAGAGAGTCTTGCGATTTGAAAGCGACTTTGCTTGCATTCGAACTATATATTTGACTAATCTTACAATTGTTGAGCATTTTCCTACGCGGTACGTGTTCTTATCTTCTGGCATAATATCAGTTGGTGAGTCTTACTATGGGTTAATCTTATTCGTTTAGTTCACTTTCGCATAAATGATGAAACGTTCATTTCACGTTTCTAGCGCAAATGTCCATGACAGTTGACATTTTTCACATGTGACAACTGCTTTATTATATCGTTCTGTTACAGCTTCGACTGCACTTGTTCCGTTAACATTTCACCTTGGCTTCGGGTATTTCTTTGCTGCTCGGATTATTCAAGTAATGCATTTTGATTTCGTACCAATTCCATCCTTTGCATTTAGGGAGTCGGGTTCTCCGCCTCGCATTTGGTGTATGGTGCAGTTTGCGCAAATTGGGCAGCTTTAGGTAATAAACAAGTCTCAAAAATCAATAAATCCGAAGTTGAGATTAGCACGGAATCTTTCTCTCCTTCCTCACGGGGTCTGCTCAACTATCGAACATCTTCACCATGCAAGTTTCAGGTAGTGAATGCTAGGCATTATATCATTAGACAGTCCTAATTTACTAACATCTCTTACAATTCATTTTAGGGGCTCTGTGCGATTCTAGATTTGGCTGGCCGTCTGTTTATTATGTCCATGCGGCAGTTTGCTTCACCTGCTTCGTATTCTGGTTTCTTCTTTATAGGTGAGCATGTAAATAAGTTACCAACACCAACGCCTTTGATGAGTTGAAAACAGAAAGAGTAGTACTCTAAGTGCGTATGTAGCTATAAGAATTCATTAACATAGCCAAGCCCATTAGATAATGGCTACGTGGCCTCATTATAAAAAATATATATAATAATTTGATAGAAAAAACGTTTTTCAGAGACACTCCATCAATGCATTTCGCCGTTGGCGCAAATGAACTGGAAAAAGTGTGTCGGGGCAAGGTCGAAAAGGTGTGTAATATTTCTCGTTGTCTGGATATTAACGAACATCCACCGTGTAAATGGTGCTGGTGTGCATCTATTTGTCAATCAACGATGCATAAATGGCGCATTTGTTTTTAAGTCCATTACACTTTTCTTTAGTCAGTCACACGTGACCTGTGTATGTCAGGACGCGGAACGAGAGTTCATTCCGTATTATCGAATGCTCAGTAATCCAGCAATGCTTGCGACGTGGTTCGCTGCGTTTTCGGAAATGCTTTACATTCAAGTAATATGTTTTGATATTTTTAAAATTTCATACTGAATTCGTTGTATGTGAAAGGTTTTATTTCATTTCAGTTGGTCAGTCAGTACGAGCCCGTATATTTCAACGACTACCTAAACTTTGATGTTCTCAATTCAGGTGAAATACAGTAATCCTGATGTTATTGATTGATGGTCACACGAAACAATCGTTGCAGGATTCATGTCCGCACTGCCGATCATTGTGCAATTTGTGCTTAAACTAATCGCAGGATTTTCTAGCGACGCATTCACGTAAATAATCCATGTTTCAATAGCCAAGACTACTTTTCGGAAAATTTCTGGAAAATTATATAGAAACATTTAAAGAAGCCGTCCGGGGAGATTGCGAAGCGCTTCCCGACGGATATCAGTCCCTCCAATTCCCTCACTCTCTCGTCGTTAGAGTAGATCACTCTAACGACGAGAGAGTGAGAGAAT
>JACMIF010000164.1:42310-56400 GCA_014805445.1 Diplogasteroides magnus | reverse complement strand
GAACAAAGTTGGAGGTGGATGAGTCCGAGGAGTCTGAGGTTGAGGAGGAAAGGTTAGTGGTGGAAGAAGATGGAATGATACAGGATGATCCAGGATGGAGAGAAGGGAGAAAAGGGAGGAGAAGATGAGAGAGAAGATATGGGAGGAATGGATGAAATTGACCCTCTTGCACTACAGAAGAGTAAGATGAAGGCAGCATTGGCAAAGTGAGTCAAATGGACAAAGAGAAAGAGAAAAGGAATCATTGAGGTTCAAACTACATGGAAAGGTCTTCGATGATGATGTGTATGACAAGGTTGTGGAAAGATTAGTGAGAGGTGGAAAGGGAAAAGAGAGTACCAAGTAAGTGATTGGAAGGAATCACTGCTGTAGATGGACTACTGTAGACTTCTTCTTCGTCTCTTCGAAAGGGGAATCGGATTCCATCATGCAGGATTGAATATGCACGAGAAAGGAGCAGTTGAAATACTCTTCCGTGCAGGCCATCTTGCAATCATTTTCTCCACTTCGACTCTCGCTCTCGGGTATGTTCATACAGGAGCGGAGGATGTATTGATTGATTACAGTATGAACATGCCATGTAAGACCGTCATCTTCGGTGTGGACACAATGCAGTTGACTCCCCTTCTGTTCCGTCAAATGAGTGGTCGTGCTGGTAGAAGAGGATTCGATCATAAGGGAACAGTTGTATTCATGAGTGTACCCACCAGGTGAGTTCTCTTCCCCTTTGCCTTGCACTCTCTTCCCTTACAGTAAGATCCGTCGTCTTCTGACTGCCTCTCTATCCACTCTACAGGGCAATCCCCCCTTCACTTCCAGTTATCTCCTTAGACTATTGTCATATGTACATCAAGATGATGTTATGGCAGATGATAAGAGTGGACAAATGGTCAGCACAAAGGAACAAAGAGCAGAGGTTGGAGAAGGGAAGAGAAGGCAAAGGGAATGAAGATGTTAAGGCTGCATTGACTCTACTATCTCATTCATTCTCACTCTTTACTCGAAGAGAGGCACTGGGTGGACTCCTACAGAAACAACTTGCACTATTCACTGCATTCTCCATTCAACTACTTAGACATCTTCAATTGCTCGATAAGAATGTATGTCTCTTACAGTATCCTCATCTATCACAAACTGTCATTTAGTGCAAGGCTAAGGGAATGTGGCAATTGGCAGTTGCCTTGAATGGATGTGAACCTGGAAATCTTCTATTGGTTCATCTACTACAGAATGGAGTCCTCCATTCATATTGCAAGATGTACACAGGAGAGGATCTCAAGAGGTTTCCCTTGTATACTGTAGTCTGTCATTGTTACTGTATCAGGCGTCTTCTAATGCTTCTATCCACTCTATTCACTCGTGTTCGTCTTCCTCCTTCATTCCGTCCAGATGACAAGAGTAGTTATCCCTCTGCCACCAATTGTGCAGTCAGTCTGCTCCCTTTCCTTCTTTCTCCATTCTTCTCTTCAGATCTTCCTTGAACCTCTTCCTAAGGATGTCCGTCAACACATTGAGAAGTACAATTCAACTGTGCTTGGCCTCCTGAGACAATTCACAACTGCATCTTCCCCTGATGGATGTCTCATGGTTGTCACATGTATTGTACTGTATCATCTCCTCATTGTAGGATTCTCGTATGTCTATATCTGGATATGATGATTCGAATGTGTCTCTCTTCAATGAGTATCTTGTCTCTCCTCTCTATGATGGATACTCTCATGTGAGTAGTTCTTACTTGTCCTCCTCTTAATCCTCCCTTCAGGATGTCTCATTCCTTCCTACTTTTAATCTGGAAGAGACAGATCATCGTGGTCGCAAGGTCATATCCTTCCCTCTCTTCCTCTTATCATTCCTTCTTTCAGTTGTACTTCAATGCCTTTGTGCATGATTTCTGGGTGCATGAGTCTCGTAGTAAGTTACAACAAGTGAACAGACTACAGACATTTGAGATGTGGTTCAAACTACAGGCATTCCAGGTGGGACATTCATACTGTATCCATTGAATGTCTCTATTCAGAGTGTCCTCTCTCGATTCTCTGAGGCTCTTGAATGTATGGCTCGTCCACAAGATCCAGTGGCTGAAATCATCAAACAGTTGGCACACGAATATGATATCAAATTTAGAACAGCCTTCGGTATGAAGATGAAAATGTGAAGAGCATTTATTTAATAGAGATTCCTTATGCTCTAATTTATATTGTTTGTTTAACTGTTCTTGTTTTATATTGTTGTAATGTATGAAGGTATTGGTATAGATGTCTGTTGTAGTATTTGACTGATAGGAATTGTCACTTGCTTGAGCACAATTATCGTTGTAGTCTTCTCTTTCATCCGGTCCTTTTATCTTTATTATATTTTCCTTTACAGGTAAGACACATGTAAATTAAATCTTTTGGTCGAAATTATTTTATGAACACAACTACCATTTGCTGAAAAGAGATATTGGCTGGCAGACATATTGAGTGTCATGCATGGCTGGCAAACTGCCAATTTTGTCATCGGTCGTTAACCAGTTGAAATTTTCTTTTCGATGAAACAGATTCTACTAACATTTGCCATCTCGAACAAGACAATGTGAGGTCATTGAGAGGAGAATTGGAACATGATTGGAGAGTTTCTCTTGAAATGATTGATGAACAAATGCAAGATACACATTGGCAAAATATTAACTCCGTTAGTCTATGAAGTAGAAAGAGTAAAGGTACCGAGGGGTTCTCTCATATTATTTTCTCGAAGGGATTTTATTGTTTTCATAATGGGATGGGAATCGAATTGAGAGAAGGGAAGAGAATGAATGAAAGGAAGACTGAATACACTTGAACAGGTGAGACACGTGTCATATTCCATAGAAGACACTTGACTATCTAAACAAAAGAAAGATGATACAGCCAATCTCTTCTCTTTCATTTGAGTCATGATTCGTATAAGGGGAATAGATGGATTGTTCTCATCGTATCCCAAGTGAGTCAATCTATTCATCATTGTAGTCTCTTTCTTGTCCCATCTCATACATTCTCTATTCGATCTCTTTTCCTCTGACAAGAAGCCAAAATAGTCTGTATCCATTGTCATCTTCTCTTCCTTTGCAACTATCTCCAATGATGATTGTAGTTACAATAAGAAAGAGATGAGGTAAGACTTCCCTTCAATCATTTCATTGTGTCCATTACAGTTCTCAAACAGTTCGTCTACAAAAGGAACCAGAGAGAAGAAGAACATTCGGATTTGGACAAAAACGAAAAGAAGAAAGATGCAACTTGCACACATGTAATGGATAGATGTGTGATGGTAGTGAATGAATATAAGAAGAGGCCCTTCCCTTCTCTTTCCTTCACTTCCCTTTACACCCTCCTTTCATTCCACTTTCATTGTCTCTTTCAATCATTCCTATATGATCAATATTGATATTATGTACACATTTGAGGGGAACCACCACGTGTTACTCTCGAGTCTCAATTGAATAGAAGAAGACAAATGATAGCGAATGTTGGACATCATGGACAAAAAAGGACTGGACTACATGATGGTTTGTGGAAGGAAAGACAATGGAGACAAGTACTCAATCAGAGAATGCAAATGAAGGAATGATCTTTGTTGGTACAAGTCACAGGTCAGTATTCCCCTTTTATCTTGTCTCCACCCATTTGACGCCAACCTCATTTATCGGATACTTACACACTCATAGTATATTTCGTATGGGTATCACAGTGCCTAAACGTCCCTCTTCCCTCTCCTTTGCCAATCAAAAGACCAAGAGGTACGGTATTTATAAGTGAGTACGGTAGCGAGACGAGGTACGGTATCTATAGAGATTACTGCAGTGAGATTAGGAAGTATGGTTACTGTAGTGAGAGATTACTGTATTGAGAGGAAGAAGTACTGTGTGACTTGTGTTGTTGAGACCACACACAGTGATAGAATGTAGTGTGTGAGAGGGAAATGGGTGGAGCATCAATGTAAAACCTTCACTAACTTCATCTAATCATCATATCTTCTATCATGAATACAGTTGTCCTTCAAAGTTCCCTTATGGCAACTCAACAGGGAATTCATCGTCTTAATCGTCATTCGAGGGCAAATCAACGTCTTTTTTATATTCCTAATTCCCTGCGACTCGCAGTTTGTGTTGTGAGTCGTAACAAGTTGAGGTGAGAGTGGAATGTCCTTCTCTCGTTGCTAAGGGACTCCCAATTCATAGAAACGACTCCCTTCTATATCATAACATTACATTGATTGTAAAGTGGAATAGAAGACATTTCAGGAAGGAGAAAGGTATTGTACGAGGAAAAAGTGGAGAAAGTGAAGAAACAAATGAGGCCTTACTCAATCCAACACCAACTCATATCATTCCACATATAGTTAAGGTACGTGGAAAGACTCCATTCAATTCTATTTATTTGTCCCTCAGGGAATCACTGTTCAAAGTGCAAAAAGTGAAGAGTTCCTGAGGATAAATGTGGGAGGACAACGATTCATGTTAAGGAAGGAAACAGTTGAAAGAAGGAACACAGGCAAGTCTCCCCTTCTCTTGTAGTTCATTCTTTTGTATAGGAAGACTTGCATGGATTGTTCGTTCATCTCAAGATGAAAGACTAACAATGTGTGAAGCATACTTTGAGTCTACTTGTGAATATTACTTCGAGAGACCACCCGCACTATTCCACATTGTATACCAATTCTATCTATCAGGTACACATCAAATGATAGAAATGTAATGAATTCAAGTGTTGAGGTCTCATTCATCAACCATCCCATCTTTGTCCCACTGACATTTTGGATGAACTTGACTATTGGGGAATCATTCCCGATTCTTTTCTGGCAGAATGTTGCTGTATGGAAGACAGGGTACTCACAATGATGGCATTATATCCAAATCCCCCGATTATTCATAATCTTTCCCATTTTGTTTATACTGAATGAGTTATGGGAGAAGGGATAAGCCAGTGAACTGGAAATTGAATGAGAAAATGTTGAGATAGACACACTGTCGGAGACAAGTCATGAGGAGATGGAAAACGATTTCAAGGGACTCTGCATGGAAGATTTTAGAAGAAAAGTATGGAATATAATAGAGGAACCAACGAGGTTCGAAAAGAGAAAAGAAAAGAGACACTCAATCATGCAATATTCTTTCAGTTCATATGGTGCACAAGTGTTTGCATCACTGTCAGTATTGTTTGTATTGGTATCGATCTCTGGTCTTGTATTGGGAAGTCTCCCCGAATTACAAGTGGCCAATTACAAGAATGTCACTCATGGTACTATTCCCTTGTCTTCCTCAATACAAGTTCATTCAGAGAATGGTACATTGATAACCCAAGTCGTAGACATGGAACCTCATCCAATCCTCACTAATCTCGAAAATGTTTGCATTGTATGGTTCACTATTGAGTATGCTTCCAAGATGATAGTGACACCCGCAAGGTTCCACTTAACCTCTTCTATTACATGACTTACAATTCAGAAAGAAGACTTTCTTTCAACTTCTCAATATAATTGACCTATTGGCCATTCTTCCTTTCCTCATTGAAATGACCTTAATGATCTTTGGAATTGACACAGAACAACTAAGAGATCTCAAGGTAATCAAATAACAAGTGCCTTTCAATCATTTTGTCCCTCAGGGGGCATTTCTTGTTATTCGAATTCTCCGAGTACTTCGAGTCATTCGAGTACTCAAACTCGGTCGTTACAGTAGTGGATTACAAATGTTTGGAAAGACTCTCAAGGTACAATTGATAGTAGAAATGATGAATTGAGTGGATAACAGGCCAGTTTCCGTCAATTGGGAATGATGGCAATGGTTGTATTGACTGGAGTCATATTCTTCTCAACTCTTGTATACTTCCTTGAGAAGGACGAACCAAAGACTCAATTCCATTCCATTCCAGCTGCCTGTTGGTGGTAAGTAGGGGATTACGAATTGCTACATATTTCGTCATGAATCTCCGCAGCGTTATTGTCTCACTCCCCTGATAGACAACAGCGTAGCGGAGAAGAATGGCGACATTTAGATATATTAGTGGTAAGTCTCTTTTCCGGAATCATTCATAAATTCTACAGGTGCATTGTTACAATGACGACAGTTGGATACGGTGATTTGACTCCCACGACAGTCCGTTAGTCCTCCCCTTTCCCTTTCATTCCTATTGACTCTTTCAGCCGGTAAACTAGTTGCAACAGGAGCTATAGCATGTGGAGTATTGGTCCTCGCTCTTCCTATTACAATCATTGTATGTTTTATTCCCATTTGAATTGCCTCATTCCCTGCACTCCCTCCCTGATTCAGGCCCAAGTCGCTTTCACCCTGTCCGATCGTAAGAAAAGGGAGCATCTGAGTCTCGGTAGAGAGTGTGCCTGCGTGTTATTCACAGTCGCTTAGCCACCCAATGTAGACTGCTGGCCTTAGTTGACAGAGGGAATAGACACTTGCAAATCCCCGTGGCTGACCCGATCCATGTGTCAAAGGGACCATGAGCCTTTGCTCGTGGACTGCGGGTCGGCCGGTGGAAGGGCTCGCAGTGCAAAAGGAACCTGCGAGCCATTCCCGTGGGAATAGCAGTTTGTATAGATGGAATGAGTATTACAGGTAGACAACTTCATGAAAGTAGCAGAAGAAGAACGATCAGAGAGTGGAGTAGCAAGACGATTCGGACAACGACCTCAACAACTTCTTTCTTTATCGTGAGTGGATAAGAATAAGACTGAATGGACTGCCAAATGACAGGAGGGCTGAATCTACACTCAAATCATCCACTCAAGATACTATCTGTTGAAGTGTGTGTGTTACTCGATGTAATAGTTCAATCACGAGTTTCTTTCCCCTTTTATGATCTCATTGAATTGTGACTTGTCTTGTTCGATGTACAGCCAACACGAATAACATTGCGCAATCCGTCAAATGTGATATGTGCCAAGAATAAAAGTCATACGTAAGTCACTTTCCAGAAAGTAATCAAAGCCGTCGAAGTAGGTTATGACATTGAAAGGAAGTACAAGTACTCGATAGAGAGGACTAACTCAATTACTAAGTATTACTTTCCCGCCCAAATAGAATGAGATAGGAATCATTTGGAAGGAAGGTTACAGACAATGGGACACGATCCCCTATTCCTTCTTTCTATCTCTACTAGTCCCTTCTCTATCCAATGACATACCCTCTCCCTCTCCCTCTCCTCCTCTCTTCTCTCTCCTTACGCTCCATACTCTTTCTTCCTTCTCTTTGCCTGCAGAGTGATTGATGGCCCAGCAGGCCGGCCTTCTTTCTGTGGCTGAGCCCCCTTACGAGTCTTTCCCTTCACTCTCTCCACTCATTCAACTTCTGAGTGATTTGTTATACCCTGCCAAAGATGTGTTACGTTTGATGTGTCTTGTCTTATTTTGATTGATTGTTGTCAATGTCCGTTCATTGCTGACACCTCAACGATAGAAAGGCACCAATGACACCCATGTAGTCCCCCTTAACATCCAATAGACCAATATGTGTATAGTACAATCGATTGAACATCTCTCTACTGTAAATGATGTCGTTATCTGGTTTGTCTCTCATTGCTTCCCTTGTATGTGTATTGATTGGATTGGTTACAGTGGGAGGCCCATATGGTGGCCAGTGGAATGGAACATCCTCCATACGCTCATTTACTACAACAACTACATGCCATCTCAGATCTGACTCTAGAGGATAATGACAATACGAGGTAAGGAAAGACTAAGGATAGGGAAGGAAAGGGAACAATTACAGGAAACAAGCACTAAGACAACATCCTATGAGGAATGCACTATTTCAAGTATTATGTGAAGTAAAAGAGAAGACAGCACTCTCAATCAGGGCAGGACCAGAAGAACAACCAGAAGATCCACAGGTTGACAGTTACAATGCATTCATTCGAATGAATGTATTTAGTTGATGAGACTAGACAATATGTTGGTTGCTGAAGGAGTTGCTGGTCCAGAGAAGGGACCCACCATCTCTTCTGATGTATCAGGAGTCGACCAAACTGACTATAAGACCAAATTATCACAGATTAGACAAGTTTACAGTTCGGAAATTAGAAAGTATGAAGAAGTAAGTGAATGAAAAACGAAATGGGTGTAAGTATTATCGATTGCAGGCTTGTACAGAGTTCACTCAACATGTCAAACAACTTCTGAATGAACAATCTGCCTTGAGACCAATCTCAACACGTGAAATAGACAGAATGGTCGGAATCATCCAGAAGAAGTTCTCGGGTATTCAAGTACAACTCAAGCAGAGTATTTGTGAGACTGTTATGGTTCTCAGATCACGGTTTCTTGATGCAAGGTGCGACTTTCGTTTCATTTGCAAGTTAATCACAGTACATTCATTGTAGGAGGAAACGGCGGAATTTCTCGAAGCAGGCAACGGAAGTTCTCAATGAATTCTTCTATGCCAATCTTCAAAATCCATATCCCAGTGAAGAAATCAAGGAACAACTTGCAAGGAGATGCAACATCACAGTATCACAGGTACTATCATCCATTCGTGCAAATCATTCCATGTCTTTCAGGTATCAAACTGGTTTGGAAACAAGAGAATTCGGTACAAGAAGAACATCGCCAAGGTAAGAATGTCATAAGTATTGTCATATTCTTGAAGATATAAATGAATGATGTAATTAAGGAGAGTTCTCTTCAGGCACAAGATGAACAACGAATGTATGTAGCGAAGAAGAATGCTCAAGATATGGGAGGTAAGAGAGTAATCACAATGAATAGTCATCCATTAGTCTTTCCAGTTCAACAGTATAATATGTTGGGTGGAGGAGCCATGTTGGGCATTCCACCCTATCCAGCAATGTTACCTGCTCCTACTGGAGCAATTCCCATGGCTATGCCTCCATTCGATATACCATATGAACAACAAATGGTCAGTTATTATTGAGTTGTCATAAGGGAATACTCTAATTGTAGGCAATGTATCAACAACATCTGGATCAGAATCACGATCAAAAGTAGACAGTCCTCTCTTTTTCATCATTCGCATTCCAATTGTAGCGTATGTCAATTTCCTCCTCATGAGCTTTTTTCTGAACCATTATAATAATTCTTAACTTCTGAAGTGCTATAACATCTTGCCTCTAACAATAAGTATTTAATTGTTTTTGAATCATGACCGGATTAATAATTGCATCAGTACACCAACTCCTCGCATTTTACTTTACCTATTGTGTATATTTCAAATTGCGCTTCTTCATTTTCGTTGTTTTATCGTTCCTGGACCAGAAGCTTTACAAAACGAGATTACGTTTTCAAAAGAACGAAACGATAAACGTTTCACGCCAAAATATTACAAAAACACACAACACTAACAAAACGATAGCCAAAATGGCTATTAAAATATAACAGAATGAAGCAATTGTAACAAAAAAAACAAGTGGTGAAGGTTAAAAAATACCTATTGAATATTTAAAGGTGGTCAACATGGTAAAGTCAGTAGATTAACACAGGCAAGCACTAATAACAAGATAAAGAATCAAATTTGTAAAACTTTTTTGTAGACTAAGTGGAATTAGAGTCAATAATACTCACTTGTCTGCATAGTCTCATCATCATCCACTGTTTCCGTCTTCATTTTCTGTACCTCAATGCATGAACATTGTACAATATGAAAGATATTCACACGGGATAATTTGTAAGCTTCTCCATAATATCAATCTTCATTTGATTGATGACAGCTTCTTCCCTTGCCAGTACAAGTCTCTCAGCAACACTTCCCACTTCTTCCATCTCCCAATCGTACAATTCATCCTAGCAGACTCATTTCATCCTCATTCACTACTTTCACTTACCTCTTCAGGACAATCACTTAGAATGAGTTGAATGACAATTGCATAATCCATCTTTCTGTTCTCCATCTTCCATTGGATGACCCTCTCCCACAATGACAACAGTACTCCTCCCACACTGTAGATCATATTGTCCTTCTGATATAGACACATGTGAGCCTTCTTCTCTTTCAACATCTATAACATATATTAAATGGTGTTGAATGAAAGATTGTGACATCATCATGAGTTGGAGTCCATGGAAGAAATCCATACATCATCTCAATTGCAATGTAGATGAGACTCTCCATTGCATCCAGATCATTCATCACATGTTCTCAACACAACTATTCTCTTTGACAATGTATAAGTTGTTACCTTCTCCCTTTTCATGCCATGCAATGGGTGCATATTCAATAGGTCCATTCCAAGTGAGAGTTCCATTTGGAGTTACAATTGCATCCTCGATCTTCTCATTCATTCCACGAGTCCATAATGAAGATTCTATACAAAAGGAGACTACCAAGAGTTCATTTCATTTCACTTACTCCTGCATGCAATGATATGTGTGATATCATGAGGATAGATTCGACGAGAACGACGATCAATTGAGAACATCTTGGGAGACAAGACACGCATACAGAAGCCAAGTTCATTCGCTTGTTCCATAATCTAAAACGAATACCTTTAACCCATGAATTATAAATTAAAAACATAATAATTCAGTCTTACTTGAACAATCTGGAAGACAATTCTAATAGTTGAATTATTGGTCAAACGTCCATTACAGAAGCCAATGCAATCAATAAGAGAGGGTCCACCTCTAAATGTAAATGAATATAAGTATCGAAACTATAACTGTAGTTACCTGTACAACTTAGAGTAGTAGACAATACCATCTGGACGGCTACTGTTGATAAAGCCTACATCCAAAAGAGTGCCAAAGAGATGAGCACAATGACCAATGTCTGCCTCAAAAAACATTTTACTGTCAGAATTACAATAAAGCATATCACATTCTCCAGAAGCCTCATTTCATTCTGTATAACACTGAGAGATTTAGACTGAAGGAATGTTGAACGAATAACAACCTGAAAAATGCATCATGTATAATTCACAATTATACGGAAATATCTTACTTCCAGATTTCCAATGATCGCTGTAAAAGTTACTCCAGTATTTGCATCAAGAGAATCAATTGCGATAACCTGAACAATATTTTAATGTTTAAAAATGTTAAATAATATTATGTAGTCTACCTTGTATTTGCGAAGAAAATATTTTCCAATGGGTGGCCAAAGCTTCTCCAGTGCAATGTGCTCATCCGTTACCAGTCCCTCATACACTCTGTATATGCAACAGTGCATGGATAACCACCATAAATGTACCCGATAGAGTCATGGTCGCTGCTATCCGTGTCGGTAGCATAATCCTTATCCTCCTCATTATTCACATTGCAAACATTGCCGTTTACATCCTTCTTCACGTTCTTTTCCCTTCTTTTCTTTACAATATTTCTATCGACTTTCTTCTCCATGGAAATTCTTTTCTTCTTCTCCACGACGACATTATCTTCCACAATGCAATCAATCTGAGTTGTAGCTGCAGTTTCTTCCTTTTTTGCTTCATCAATTACATCATTCTCCTGCTTGACTTGAATATGAGTTCCGATTACTTTTGATAATTCCGTTTTCAGAGTTTTGGGATACTGAGATCTCTGTAAAGACAAAAGCAAAATACAATTATTTGTATATCTTTCACAATTTCAGACCTTAACTGAAGACGATGAATTACTTCTCCTCACCGGACCATCATTAGATTTTATTGTTTCTGGTGTAGCTGGGGTACTGTCTTTGAAAAGTATCGCATACTGAAATAAACTATGTCGAAAACCTTTCGTAATCATGATACCGATTTCATCGCTGCGCGGCGAATGGGTAAACATTCGAAGGTTCCGGACATTTCACCTGAATTTTTAAAAGTATTTGAGGAGAAAAAAGAAATTTTACTAATAGACAATAACAGAGAATAATAAATAAATAAAATAAATAAATAAAATAACGTTACGCAGTTTCTTTATGAGTGTAGGGAACTCCATCAATCGATAAATAGCAGAATTGTTACAGTATGGTACAGTATTCATCGATCGAAAATATATACAACAATATCATTATTATGATTTATATACCCCTGTGGTTCGTTTCTTTCTGTTATTCTCATGCTATGATTACATAATATTCAATTTAACTAGCTTTCGTTGCACCCTGATAGATTCGAGTGAGAAATGTACGCTCCAATTGCACATATCGACCGCATACTGTAGGTGAGTGGGATGTACTCGTTGTGACCATCAGCTCTCAGCGTTTCAATTCAAAGCTCATTATATTCACTTTTTTATTTGTTTTTCTGATATTTTCTGACTTTTATGTATTCTCGCGTTCCTCATTTCTGTTATGCGACTGTTTGAAGTACTCTGCGCAATATGTAACTAATCGTGTGCATAATGCCCCACCTAATCAGCTACTGCACTTAAATTGTCTTATTGTTAGGATGCTTCCGGACAATCCTTCTCCATCATCTTCGTCGTACGAAGAACAATGCTGTTCCAAATCAATGGATCAGGTATGGTGGACATTGATTGAAAGTGAGAGGGAGACTATTGAGAAGGAGATGGAACTACGGGCAATCAGAGCTCAAATGAGGGAATTGACACAAAAGAATAGACAATTAATGACAGATCTGAAGGAAAGAAAGAAGGAAATGGAACAAGTGAGGAGGAATAGAGAATGTTAATGAGAGGGATATTACAGAAAGATGCTGATCTTGTGAGGGCACATGAGAGAATTCGTCAATTAGAGAATGCAGTTGATATGTCACGAAGAGAAGTTGATGAATACAGATATGAGACTGAGAGGGTATCATATATCATTGTCTTCTTCATTACAAGATTCATTTAGGTTCGGGAGGAATACCGTAACTATATGTCTGAGATGTCTTCCCTTCGACAGGAATTACTTGCTTCCGATGATTCTCCTCGTCTTATACTCAATCTAATGAGAACTGGACGAAAGCGAAAGATGCCAACTGTATCAGTTGAACAGAAGAAGAAGCCTCTATCTTCTCCTTTCTACACATATTGAATACCCTCGAGAAGTCTGCTCAATTTGCATGGACACACATGTCTCACACTCTATCGATCTTTCTCATGGATGGTTCTTTTGGTCAATTCTTTTGTGTTTCATAGTACCTGTCCAAACCCTCTTCTGTCTTTCTCATTTCTATTCAACAACAGTTATGCAACAAACAACTCAACAATGTGCAACAGACCTAGATAACAATGCATTGTTTAGAATATCAAAAGTATGTTGAATAAATTGGTAAGTGATGATCACTTCTTTCCTTTCTTGTGTTTCTTCTTATTCAGAGTAACATTTCGTGTAGTGAGTAGTGCTCTTGCCTGTAAGAGTGACCCTCTTCTCTTCCCTTTCCTTCTATTCTCTCACCTTCTTCTTCATTGCTGGTAGTTGATGGACACTTTGTTGTGCAGTCTCAATTGCCTGAGTGGTCGCTTTCTCTTCAGAATCCTTTGCCATTTGAGCAGTGATATATCGAGTCCTCTGAATGATTCCATCCCTTTCTCTTCTTCCTTCTTTCACTCACAGGCATATTAGCCCTATCAACATGTGATAGTGGTTGTGCCAGAAGTGCCTTCAGATGTCCTTGTAATCTCTTCTCCTTCTGTACCAATTGGAACATTTCTGCTTGAGTACCAGATGATTCCACTTTCCTCAAATAACACTTCCATACAGTACATGTGTTGTAGTACCTGTCATCCAAATCCATGTCTAACTCTAAAGCCGCTTTCTCGAACCACGATTCACGTTGAGACTTCTACATTCCAATATCATGCACTACAATCATTCAATTCTGTCACCTTCTTCAAATTGTGTTCTGTTGTGTCCAATTCACTTGCCACTCTCACTCTTTCCTTCAATTCACGGAATAGTGCATCGCAATCAATTGGAAAAACTGGCAGATCAGAAGCTAAAAAGGTAAATTGTTTGCACCGATACAAGGTAATTGAACATACATCGATTGAGGTTGGTACATATTCTTCTGTAGAAACCAGCCTCCGTTTGATCAACAAGAAGAATGGAAAGACCGTGATGAGAGGCACGAGCTGTACGACCAGAACGATGAATGTACAACTGAATGGAAGGGTGAAAGGAGGAAGGAAGGGGGGAGGGGGGGGGGGTGGAACCACAGCAGAATTTGGCAATTGAATGGGAAAGCCATGATCAATTC
>JACMIF010000164.1:6312-42301 GCA_014805445.1 Diplogasteroides magnus | reverse complement strand
CCCCCCCCCCCCCCGCCGCCCGGCCCCGCCCCCCCCCCGCCCCCCGCGCGCGCGCGGAACCTCAGCAGTCTTTGGCACTTGATAGTGGAAGACATGATCAATTCCCTTGATATCTAATCCCCGTGCAGCAACATCTGTTGCAAGAAGAACAGAATCTTGTCGTTCTGAATCAAAGAATAAGAGAAGAAGGAAAGGGACAAAGAATCACGGGAAAATCTATCCAGATTCTTCAGTCTTGCTCTTTGTTGCATCTTTGCATGAAGAAGAAGAACAGGAATCTTGAGTTTCGAGAGAATTCCATACAGACGACGAGATGCATCAACAGAATTACAGAAGACAATAGAACGACCAGAATAACGATGAATGAGATAGACTAGGGAAGAATCCTAAGTGGAGAATGAAGGTAGATGAATGGAATGAATACATACCTTGCCCAATAGTCCATCACAATTCAATCTACTCTCTGTAAGTGTAGTGGCTGTACCAACTGAACGAGTCAAGTCAAACACTTTCCTTTCCTTTCGAAGACCAGTCATACTCACTAGTTTGCCTGAATAGAACGTCTTTTGGAAGGTAAGAAGAGGGATGACTAACTAATCTTGAATTCAGTCTTCATCTCAGGCATATCTTTCCTTGTTGAGAGATGACAGAATGTAAGAGTAGCAGAGAAGACAAGAGTCTGTACTGTCATTTGATCATTTCCTTCTCTTTCCCTTCAATATCTCATCATTGAGTGTATGAATACAGTACTACCTCTTAATTCTTCCCATGATGTTTTCCATCTCAACAAAATGTCCCTTTTCCACCATTCGATCAGTCTCATCAATGACAACACATCGAAGTCCTGTCCAATCATTCAAGTATGAATTAGATTCCGCCTCAATCATAACATTCACTCAATAAGACTGAATGGACATACAATATGCATAAGTGCCCACAGTCTTCCAGGAGATGCCACTAAGATCTCAGGTCGATATTTGAGAATTCTCTCTTGTTTTTGTTGAGATAGACCTCCAACAATAGATGCTGCCTTAACAGTGACTACAGTAATCTCTCCCTTCCATGCCTTTCACTCACTCTCAGTCCTGTATCCTTAATCAATGCATCCACATGTTTTCGAACCTTAAATGTTCAATAGTTTCAATGAGTGATAGTGTGTATACCTGAATGACAAGTTCTCTAGTTGGGGCCAATACAATAGCCCGTGGTCCCATTCCAACTCTTTCCTCTTCTATTAGTCGTACAATGAGAGGGACAACATATGCGAGAGTCTTTCCACTTCCAGTCTCAGCTGCACCCTACAATGATACGATGAATAGAGAAGAAGAAGAAGAAGGGGGAAGACTCACAAGAATATCAAGACGATCTCTTACAGCAGAAGGAAGAACTCTTTGTTGAATCTCAGTTGGAGTATCGAATCTCAATAGAATAGTTCGAATGAATGAATGACATTCTTTCATCTCACCCCATTTGACCAATGTTCTTTGCAATCTCAGATGGAACACACAATTCAATCCATTTTGAGACATCAACTTCTTTCTCTTCAATCTCATTTTCAATCATTTCATCTTCAGCTTCTCCATCTTCCATTCGCATTTTCTTTTCTTTCACTTTGTGATCCTTTTTGTTCTTCTTCCTTTTCTTTCCTTTCTCATTCTTTTCTTCTTCCATCTTCTCTTCCTCTAAACTTTCCTCCTCCTTCTCCTCTTCCTCCATCATTTCTTCTTCATCTTCATCCACTTTAATTTCTTCTTTCGTCTTCTTCTTCTTCTTTTTCGTCTTCTTTTCTCCATTCTCTGCTGTTGTCTTCTATAATAACTGTATTTAAATCTAAAATGTCTCCCATTGTACCTCAGGTACTTCATCATCTTCAGGAATCCATTCCTCGAATGACCCGAGTGTTGACCAGTCTTCAGCAGAAAGTCCTTCCACAGTAGCTAAGGCCCATTTTCCCACTCCTCCACTTACTATTCGGGGCATCTATCAATCAAATCACTCACCATGATAATGCATGAATAGAAGAGATGCAGTATGCAGTTGGACAAATACCAAACAAATTCAAAATATTAAATAGTATAAGTACGTAACTGTTTATCTTCAACTGTAATGTTCAAAAGCAACAGGAACTTAACAACCAGTACAACAGGCAACAAAAAATTAAAACAATGAATAACAACTAAGAAGGGATAACGTTTTCATTCTTCCATTTCTTCCTCCTTCTCGATTCGATGAAGTTTCCTTGCAGCGAGAAGATACTCCAATGAGTGACAATTGTGTTGTGTCCTAAAAGAGAAGAGATGAATGGTAATGGAGGAAGGGGGGACTGACAGACTACTCAGTATCTGAGAGTAATGTTGTACTGTCTGTTGTACTGCAGTCAACAATGACAATTCCCTCTTCTCCTTCAATCCTGCACCATGTTCATTCAACAGAGAATGAAGCCATTTCTGAACAAATCATCAATCAAAACAATACTTCTTTCCTTACCAGATACAATTGCAATCTGGATGAGACAATCAATCCTCTACTGTCTGCCATCCAACGAAGAAGTCTCTCACAGTACTGTAGGGAGAGAGAAGAACACACGAGAGGTACTTTACAAGGGAAGAGAATGAATCAAGGAGGAATGATGCTTACTGTGAGTGATTGGAGTCTTCTCTACACATTCCTTTATCAGATGCGTGTCTCCCAATTGAAGAGATCCCTTTATAGCACGAGTGAATTGTTCCCCATGTAACAATCTATAATATGTATTCATTCAATGAACACCTTCATTCATTACCTTTTCACTTCCATTGTACTCATTGTACTTTCCAATTGGAATGGATCAAATGCATTGGAAGTGTCTCTTGAGTACATTTGAACTCCTTCAGTGGAACAGACAGCAAATCGTCGTCCTGAATGTTCATTCACTCCTTCTCCCCTTCCTCCTTCCTACCAGTTGGACAGAATGTGACATCATGTACTATAGCCTCAGGCTTTCCCCTCCTTTCTCCCTTGTCTTCATTCCTTGTTCCAGCCAATTTGATTGCTTTCCTTCCATCCATTTCTTCTTCACTCTCACTTGTTTCAATCAAATGCATATTACCAAATTCAGAGTAGTTTCGCCGTTTGATGTCCAACTAAAAAGAATGGTTAAAATGAAAGAGAAAAGACAAAGTCTCACATCAACTCCATCAAAACTTCGATTGATTGTCATTGTGAATCTTCTTAGAAGAAGTTTCTCTTCAACAGAATAGAGACAGAAATGATTGGATTGTCCTCCAAGAAGAAGTAAAGAAGAATCAGGAGAGAATGCAAGAGAAGTGAATGTTCTCAATGATAATTATGACAACTAATGATGATATGTCTCCTCACTTGCTCTTTTCTGATGATTCTTTCTTCAATTTGTCATTCTGCAGTCTAGATGCATCCAAATCAAATCTGAATGAACAAGAGAATCAAATGAAGGATACGGTATCAGTTCTCACTTCACATCAATAGATCCTAGTTGAGTGAGTGAAGAAGAATCAAGAAGAGCGACAGTTGAGTCCATTGATAGAATAGCAATGAGTGGTTGAGTGGGGGCAAATGAGACAGCTATTCCTTCTCCTGTCACATCGATAGCCTCACATGAAGAGTCCACCAGATTCCATACTCTGTACTTTGATTAGACAAGGACTCAAATGACCTCTTACCTAACAGTTTTGTCCCAACTTGTACTGGCCAATGTATTTCCTTTGATTGAGATATCACCAATGGGTGCACAATGTCCAGAAAGAACATCCAACAATTGACCATTCTCCATTGACCATACAAAAATCTGTAGAGTTAACACAATTAAAATTATATATATATATATATAATTTGTAACCTGGAAAACTTCAGTGGCAGAGGCCACTACAATGTCTCCTGTTGCATCAACCTAAATAGAATCATTACATCTATGATAGTAAGAAACAAAAGAGAGAAACTAACAGCGAGTCTTCCAAGAGGAGTCGGCTCAGGACACACGAGAGTACGGAAATTACGGTATCTAGTACCAGAAAAATAGATACTGTAATATATTGGTAGTGTACCTCTTGATATCGCGTGCTCTGACAGTTCCATCGAGACTACAAGAGAGAAGGGCCTTTCCACTCTGAGTCCATGCAACTCCAGTTGCAGCTGCTGTGTGTTCATCGAATGTGACAATACAGAAGGAACTGCGACAATTCCACACTTTCACCTCAACCACTCAATTTTCTTCTGTTACAACAACTCAATGATCACTTTTCCGTCTTCAGCTGCAGTTGCAAGAAGACTTCCATCAGGAGAGAACTGTGAACTCTTTATGCACAATTGATGACTCTGTTGTTTCATGACGTATGTTTCACTCTGCCATTCCCAGACAACCAATTGACCCTAAAAGGGACTATTCTATAAGGGAGTGATAATGAATGTACCTGACTGCCTCTTCCACATCCAAGGGCCAACCAATCACCAGAAGGAGAAATAGCAACTGATGAAACGTTGAGTTGAGACACCCTGGATGAGATATGAGTTTTATATGGGGAAGAATAAAAGGTACCTGAGTGAGTGAATGACATTGAAGGATGGAAGTTCATGCAATACAAATACTCCATTGGCAAATGCAGTCACAAGGAGATTGGACGCTGGATGAAATTTAGCAGAAGAAACTTCTACCGAACGACCACCACCAGATGAATCACATACATTCGCTCTACGAACAAGTATGAAGAGTGAAACCAATAATGAACTAACTTTGACATCTTCTCATACTTTAGAAAGACCATTCCCTTCGCCTCCTCAATCGCGTATTCCTCCTTCTTTGTCATTTTTCCGTACACAACATCTTCCTCTGTCATGTTGCTCTTCCAACAATTTGCCTGTCCTCTTCTGTCCACAGAAATGATCTACAATTTGCAATATAGTTCATTCGGTAAAATACGATATTTACATCATAGGACCCATCGAAGAATTGTGTGCATACGAGTTCTGCCTTGTGGGATGCAAGTGGCACAATGTTAGCATTGCAAATGGTTCGAGAGGCCACAACTCTCACAATCTTGTCCTCTCCTCCAGCAACAATCATCCTAAATACAACAAATATAAGAGAAAGGACATGATTAACCTTGTGTCAGTAGACCAGTTAACTGTAGTGAGCAGTTGCTTGCATAATTTGTATGTCTTCTTCAGTAGAAGTGGTGAGAATGCATTGATGGATGATGGTAGAATTTCGTGAATCTGTAGGTCTCCTCCACGGGTAATGGCACAAAATCTATAGTATCTCTTAATATTAGACCATAAGAACGTTTTCCTACTTGCTATCTGGACAGAATGCAACCGCGTTCACTGTTCGATGAGTGCGAAACTTGAAAACTATCGCTTCCGTCAAAAGATTCACATACAGTATCTGACCCGCTAAAGTCACACATCCAAATCATAAATATATGTAATGCAACCTTCATTGGCCACGATCAAGTGTGTGCCACAGTGATTAAGAGATAATGATGTGATGTTGAGAACAGATTCAAGTGCTAGCGTTCGCGAAACATTACTGAAAAAAATAATAAGCAAGAAACAAAAACGAAATACTCACTTCTTTAAATCAAACACTGATATTTTGTTCCCAACAGGACTAATAACAGAATTTCCGTCATTTGTGAACAATACTTCACCTCCGCGATAGACAGAACCAAATATATTCGAGAACTGCCAAAGTGGAAATTAGACATAAGTGTATAACATCACTCACCTTGAAGTTCACATCCATTTTAACAGATCAAGTGCATATCCCTTCAGAACAGATTATATTCTGTAATAATGACAAGTAAATCAGGTCGATCTACGTTTCCAAACGCATAAAACGCAAAAATAATAACCGCATAAATTTTAAATACCTTAGAATTTTTACGGAACAACTCCTGAATCTCGTATATTTACTCTACAGTCGGTAGCAAAAAATACGGAACTTTTATTTTGAAATGTGTTGCTGAAGTGCTGTGATTCGATGGTGGGTGATTCATTGTGTTTCAGCACGTACGGTCAGCCCAATTTTTTCAATTTTTATTTCAGCCCAATTTTTACGGTAACACGTAGATGTTCGAGCATATTTGTTGTATCTTATAGCTGCTTTCTGATGGTATCTTTAATTTCAGATTGTATTACAAGGCAATGGCACCAGCCTCTCCTGACATAACGGAAGATTATTATGAACTCCTCGGTGTAGAAAAGAGAGCAACGGAAGCTGAAATTAAAGCTGCATTCCGAAAGCTTGCCCTTAAATATCATCCAGATAGGAATCCTGGTGATGAAAAGGGTAGGTAATGATCCAATTTACACCTCTCAAGAATTTTATTCCAGCGCAAGAGCACTTCAAGAAAATTTCTATTGCATATTCTGTTATATCTGACCCAGTTAAGAGAAGAAACTATGACATAAGCGGGCCCTCCTCCTCACAGGTTGCATCTTTGACATTCTTTTTAAAAATATTTTAGTAGTTCAGTTGGATTTTGACGGTTTTGACGTATCTGAACTTGGAGGGGTCGGTCGTGTTTTTGGTGCACTCTTCTCGAAGTTGGGAGTTCCTATCCCTACGCAAATTAGCACTAAGGTTTGTTTATTATTTAGTTGAGTTCTAACTTCTTTGATTGTAGGTACTTGCTCAAGCTCGTCACCTCACTGAGGGAACGCCTTGTGATACCACAGCACAAATTCTGCAACCAGGAAAGAGCATTTCGGCATATGTTGGCAAGCAGGTTTTCGACATTTGCGTTGCATTTCGTGAAGATAGCTATTGCAGGAGGCCGCCTTTTACAGAATTGATGTGATGGAGGAGTATCGTAATAAGGGTGTCGGCATTGTCTGTCGATCACCTTCTATGAGCAAGTTCAAACTAGTCTTATTTGACAAAGAGGGAGGAGTGAGACTTATCCAGGTATCCAAGAATTGTTTCCTGTTCTTGTCGATGAGATATTCAGGAATCACAAAGGAAGAAAGCATCTACTCAGGCAGCAATGTTCTTTGTCCCTCAACAGATTGCTAATCTTGTAAGTTGAATGAGAGTTATCGAATGAACACTTCTATTCAGGAGGAATTTGTCCCTATGAAGTTTCATATGGAAGATCGTGACACTCCTCTCACATTCCATTATCTGGATACTCTTGAAGCTCAGGTTTCCATTCTCTTCCACCTTCGCTGTACATTCTGGATGCCCATTGTAGGCCGCTCATCTTCTCGATACTAGAAGTCACTTTTTATGTGTATATGGAGACAATTGGCTGAATCAAGTGAAGTGAGATTATCATCTTGTGACAGTTTTCACTCTTTCTATCGTAGATATAACATAACATTCCTTCCTCTCAATGGCCGTTGTGATGAATCAATGGATGATATTGCTTCCACCGAATCCAAGTTACTCATGAAGAAGACTGAAATGACAACATTTTGTGATGAATTCAAGGAAGCAAAGAGAAAGTGAGTGGAGATGAATGAAGGGAGGTACGGTATCCATTCCATTTGAGATACGAAGAAGCAGTTGTACGATTGAAAGAGGAAGACAAGACAATGCTGGATCTATTGAAGAAGAGAGAGCAGTTGTATGATACTGTTGTACAAACTGCACAATCTGCATACCAGACAGATATTTCTCCATCGACTGGAAGACAAAAATTGTTCGGCATTTTCTGATTTCCAATTTAATCTTGTACGATTGTTCATTTCTAGGGATGCTGCTTCCTCATGATATTTTTTATTCTTTTTTTATTTATTCAGTTGTTGGCTGCTTTTTTCATTTACTTCCGTTTGTGGTTTATTTCCGGTGCGAATTCATTCGAGCGTTGTGAAATGCAATTACATAGTATGGTATAGTATACGATTGTTCACTCTTCGGTTCTTGAAATGTAGAATATTTGGATTAGATTTCTTATTTTATTCCTTCTAGGCGCATGATGTGGATAGAATGCATACAGAACAACTAATAAAAATACCAGTCAATGTTAATTTCTTCTTGTTATTGCTTGCTAAAGGTCCTTGTCCATTGTACTATTTCATCACACACACTTTCTCCTCGAGCTGTCTGTCCCTCTGGAACGACAGTACTTACTCCTCTCCTCTCATCGTCTGCTCCGTCTCTCTTCTCCCCATATACTCTCGTTGCCCCTCCCATCGAATAGGAGTGGAATGGGAGGGGCGACTCTTATGCTGACGTGTCATACCTCCTCCCTCATCCACAGGGGATAGTTCTCTTTGATATAGAGTCATCGGGGTCATCCCCTAACCCCTTCGATTACTCAAATGGCTCCAACCCGATATCTTCTAGTCCCAGCCAATTCAGTTCCTCAACGGAATGCAGCCAAGGTAAGAATTTGAGACGTAAAGAAATGATGTCATTACTCGTTGTTATTGTATAAAAGTAGGAATAGAATGATTGATTTGAGATGGATACACGAACATTGACTCCTCGATTTGTCAATCCTCAAGATCTTCTTCATCCACAACCATCGAATAAGCCAAGGAAGAGGGAGAGACTCACTACACTTACTCCTGAACAGAAAATGGATAGGAGAAAGATGAAGGTATTGATTGAAATGGAATGGATTACTGTAATGAAATATGATTCAGAATAGAGTGGCAGCACAGACAGCACGTGACAGAAAGAAGGAAAGAACATGTGGACTGGAAGAAGCAGTGGCACAACTTGTTGAGGAGAATAAGACATTGAGAGAAGAGAACAAGGCACTTCAGGTATGGGTTACTGTAAATGCAACTATTGATTGATGTGTATTGTAGCTACGACTGGCTCGACTGGAGGAAAGGGAAAGAATGAGAAAAGTGAAGAATGTAGATATGGAGACATCGGCCCTTGGATCAGCAGCATCCATTAATGCACCCCAGCAGAGGGAACAGACCGTGTCTCGAATGTCAATCCTTCTTCTTCTTCTGTCCCATTCCTTCCCCCTGAAGACATCCAATTCATCCTCCAAGACATTCAAGACATCGATGTCGACCAGTTGTGTTCCGAACTATGTGGCCCTCCAGAGGAGGAAGACTATCAGAGGGGCAACTACGCAGCGTCATCCCCAGAGGACAGCTACGCACTCTCGATCTCTCCTTCTTCGCAAGTTGCTGTCCAGACTACGTCCCCCATGATGGAATGGGAAGAGGAAGGATGTGGTCCTCTCGTAGGTCATGATCATCTTCTATATTCACCCCTTCAGGATGATTACCTTTTTGATCCTCTCCAAATAGAACATGATTCATCTTCTGCCCTTTCATTCCATGATTATGATGGTGGTATATACTGAGCTCGCTCTACTGAGCTCGCTCAGTCCATGTAGATTTTCTCGCACTTCTTCCCTTTTTTGATTTTCTCGCACTTCTTCCATTATTTATCTGTCTAATCCTCCTTTCTGTTATGGGTATAGCAATAGTTTTACTTCAAAAATTTCCATAGAATTGTACATTATCTGAATTCTCATAGAGAGAATGTTGTTCCGCAGTGGTCAATATAATGTATTCTTGGTTTCTCTATGGAAATTGAGGCTAAATAAAAATTGGTTGTTATTAATTATAAGAATTGCAAAGCCAAGGAGTCGATTTGTTATCACGGGAAAAGTGAGCAAAGGAATGAAATCAATGACTAGGAAGAGAAGAGAAACAATCAATTGATAACAGGAGCCTACTATACCATTCATTCATTATTCTGTAACAATTACCCCTGGCAAGACCCTTGAAAGAAAAAAAAGAAGACAAATAGGATGATGTGGTGGTTAAATGTCAAGATTGTCTTGTTTCTTCATTCTCTTCGTCTTCCAATGCTTCGTCTTCTAGTTCAGGCATTGGATATCGAAGAATGGCAGCACAACCTGAGAATGGAAATGAAATGGAGAAGAAGCTGACATTGCGTACCTGTCAAAAGGGCCAATTGCTCACCCGACACGTGCATGGAAGAGAAAATATGAACTATGCCATTCTGAAGAGAGGAGTCATTTGCATTCTGTTCCATATGACTAATAAAGTTTCTAATTCGGTAAATTTCTCATTCGTCTAATCTGTGCGGAACTGATTTCTGTGGAACGTAGTGACAACTGTTCCGCGGCGACGAGATGAATGAGTGATAAATTAGGGTGTTGCAAATGGGAAATTATTGACAGCCGTTCATTTCTATCCGTCTAATTTCATTCCTTAGTGTTCTTCTCTATATTGTTGCATGTTTGAATCCAATGTAGAGAAGTTAGGCGACTAGAAATGAACGGCTGTCAATAATTTCCCATTTGCGACACTATGATAAATGCACATTTTTACTGATTTGAAACCCTAAAGACTAAAATGTAAGAGAAATATGTCACCTCTTCTCGCACACTTTCCACCAGTTTAACATATTTCTTTCTCGTCTCAATTGAATTGGAACGAAAGAGTGAATCGGATAGAAGAAGAGTCTCGATTGCCTGAATGATCCTATTACAATTCAATCAACAACAAACACAACCTTCTCATCATTCGCACGTTTTACATGTTTGTATCCATAATACGCCCTCTCTGGTTCAATTGCCATCAATTCAAAGAACTGATTGAGAGCCTTTACTTCTCCTTGTGCCTCAATACAATACATCTCTTCTCATCTCTTTCAATGATAACCTTTGTATCAGATAGTCTGGCTGCCACATTGGCATCTTCCAGAACTTCCTTCAATGCATGCTTGAATCCACTGGATGAATGTGTTAGGAGGAACTTCGCTTTCTCAAATCAACATCATCAATATTGGAGTGTAACTGTGATATACTTGATCTCCTGTCATCTTCTTTCCCTCTTTGTCTGCATATTCAATGAGATGTGCCATAAGTTGATCCTTGAGGAATCCTCGAGATGCCACCAACACACACTTTATGACCTGTATCCCTCTCACGATCATTGATCGTCTCTCTTTTGAACCTGTAGATTGATATGTCTCAGAATTGCAGCGCACACTGCATCCATAAATTTTTGAATTCCTTTCTCATGTTGAGATGTGAATCCTTTCCTCTTTCGTGGAATCTACAACACTCCCTTCTCCCCTCCTCTTCCCCTTCCTCCACTCACTTGCATTTCTATCTTAGCCCTCACAAGTGTCATTGCAGGAGTGAGTAGACACACATGTGCCAGTCCCTCATGCATCACTACAGCTGCAACATCTGCAGCAGCTGCAGGGTCGAGGGCCACATCCAATCTCTCTCAATCAATAACAATCAATACACCAACAACCACACACTTACCCAGGTCTATAACATCCCATTCTTCTTTCTCCAAAGTGAATCTTCTATTTGGTTCCAAGTCAAGTGTATGGTATGCCCCCATCTTGACTAATTCATTCTCTTCAACATTCCTTCCCTTAAGAATATCTTCCTTCCAATTCTTGTCCTCTCTTTACCTTTAGATGTAATGCACATGCCCCAGGGTCAAAGTCAATGGCCTCTACTTTGACTGTCAATGTTGTGTGTACTCTTTGTGAGGAAGTTGTTCCTGTCGACGACTCAGCTGTCACCTCAACAACAACAACAATGTCAATAGTCAATCAATAACTTATACCTTTCTGATAGTTGAACATTTCACAACGTCAGAAATTCTTATTAGATTGTAGATATGCCACATGTCCTCTGCTTCTTCAGGAATCAGACCAACATAACTAAACACCCAAAAAATACAAATAAACAATCAAAATTCCATACCCAGGTCCATTTTTCATTATTCCTCTCTTGAATAACTTCATTCTGCAAGATGAACAATTATTCGTTCCCGTTCAGTAAACTGATCAAATATTCACCACCGATGTTAACGGGATGTCGCCTCAGAAGAAATGAAAATAAAAAGAGATATATTTATGTGAGAAGAGGTTGAGATCAATCGAATGCATTGCACAATGGAATGCCTATACAGGAATACAATATGCAAATAAAGCGGCATATTTGTCAAAAATTATGACGAGATATGAAACAGCTCTATAAAGAATGAGATCGGGTGATGGGATTGACTAGAAACAATTGTGTGACATGATAGTATCTCTTAATAATCTATCCACAATACTATACATTTTCTATAAACACAATCAATAGGAATCTGCTAGAAAATCTGTAAAACATCTCAGAATCCCCTATTAAAGTGTGAACATTTCTAGTGTTGACAAAGGTGGGCGTCTACACTTCCATCAAAGGGGTTCCATAGCTATGAAGGAGAATAAACGACGAATCAAAGAGCAGCTAGAATACACTCGAGACACGAACAGAGATTTGCATTGATTGCTTGAAGAGAAGCACGCTGCAAAGAGAAGAATCATTGATATGACTGGATACTGTAACTGACTGGAGAAAGGAACGCTCCCGCATATCTCCACAATCCTGCGAATCCACACTGTTGCAGGAAGAATACTGCTTGTTGAGGACCTGAACACTGAGATAGATTGGAGAGAATGAAGGAATACTCACCAGAAGAATCTCCTGATACACAACTCTCAATGAGTCTCACAAGAGTTGACAACATTGGAGGAGATTGACAAGACTGTACAAGACCCACAATACGTTGATCGAGAAGACATTCACTGTAAAGGGAGAAAGGGATCAAATGAATGAATGACACTTACACAACAGGAACTACTGCAGGGAATACAGTAACTGCCTCCAGAAGGAAGTCAAGTACAACATCGACATTCGGACATGAACGAGCGAGGATTGCCTGAGGGAATATAGTACAGTAACCAATCGACTATTCATTCCTACCAGTACAGTAACTGCCAATGCCTGTTGTTGTTCTGAAGTGAGTAGAGCAGGATCAAGAAGGGGCTTCCTCTCTTCTTCATCCTCTTCTCCACCTTGCCATCCAGGAGGTCCAGTTGACCTTCTTTCTCTCATTAAAGCATCTTGTAGTGGTTGTTGCCATGGTGACTTCAGTACAACTCTTTCAGGGGCAATTCTTTCTCTGGATGTCAGACGGAAACGAGATTGCACCTCAAGATACAAACAGATCATTTGCAGTCACACTAATCAAACTGACTTTTTCATCAAAAGGAAGAAGAGCCAGAAGGAATGGAAGGTTTTCGCTTGTCAGAGCATATGCATTCCTGTATGCCAACACATGTCAATTGATTCTTATTCCATTCACTCACTCTTGTCTACTCTTAGCTGAAATACGAAGTAATAGTTGAAGAAGTTGTACAACTTTGACTGAGAGAGAAGGTTGACGAAGGCCCTTCAAAGTATCAATCAGGAACGAAATAATGAATACGACTCACTTTGAGTAGATATCCAACAAGGGCAAAGTTGAAATTAGCTCTGAATGAAAGTCCCGCACATTGATCAAGGGCCTTCATGTCCCATTCAAGTACTGATCTTCCTTCCATTGCAAGCTTCTCCAGACTCTCAAACAAGACTTCTTCCCCTTTCATTGGAATAGAATCACCTACCGTATGTTCAAATACTCCCATATGATCAAGATGAAGGAGATTAGCATGGAGAAGTTGAATGGCATGTTCATACAATGTTGCATTCTCTAACTTAACAAGAATAGACAATAGACGAAAGTGATATGTGTGACTGACCTGGAAGAGTAGAATGGCTATCCAGAATATTAGTCTGTGAATGGGAGAGTTGCATGCAGTGAGAGTATGTACACGAACAAGAGCAAGGGAGACTGCAGCCATCCATGACAGAGAATCACGACGTTTCACTGTCTAAATGGAAAAGATCTTTCAACACACTCCTTCAATAACAGTCATTTGATAGCATCCCCGACTATTTCTTTTATAATGCAAAAAAATTAAATTCATTCAACCTCAGGGCATCAATTGAAAAGTAGAAAAGAATTTGTAAAAATCATACAATTTCTCGAAATCATCCCAAGTAGCCCTAGAATGACCCTGAGCCATCAGTGACCAATAAGCTAAGCAGAACTGAAATATTCCATTGTGTCCCCAGGACAAATATATTCAATGAGCGACTTCCATCCAAAACGAAGTATCCTATCGAAATAGTAAAGGAAAAAAGAGTCGACCTAAGTTGTAATTGTACAAGTTTTTGTTTCTTTTCGGGAATAAATGTGTGAAAGGAAGGCAGAGCATACTGTACCTGTACCAACAATTGTACCATTCCCTTCATCTCCTGATCACTGATTGTATCTGCCAGACATGAGAATGCAATGAGTGATCTCATCTGTACTTCTCCTGTAATCCATTCATATCCCCCTCTCTTCATCCCTTCCCCCAACTCACCTCTCCCTTCAAATGCCCAATGTCTTGCCAATACAGTCCACTCAACAAGCCAGTCCCTACTTCCTCCTCCTGTTCCACACGGTCCTTCCCTTTGAAGATCCTACAACGCCTTCATCATCAAACCATCTCACCTACAGTAACCCACGACAACAGCAGTAATGATGAGGTTAAGTATCTGATGGAGGTCTGTATGTCGACTGTTTGCTGCAGGAGGAACATTGTCTTCATCATTCATTGATTCATAATCTGTATCCTCTGATCGATCACCACAACTGAGAATGGATCTTCCCTCGATCTACTCCTCTTCTCTCACCTTGTGTCACTCTGTACATGTTGCATTACCATCTCCACTACTTGTTGTCCATTCTCAACATCTGCTATTCTGAATAGACGAAGTGTGTCTTCGTTTGCCAATTGACGAAGGAAAAGACCCAATGAACGTCGTTTCTCATCTCAAAGAGACTCCATTACAACAATTGAAAGAACAATGATACCAGTGAGTGCCAATTGAGTGTTCGATCCAAAGCTCTGGAAGATATTTGTGACCAAAGTGTAAGTTGTTGCTCTTAGGAATGGAGGACCTGTTCCTGCCACACAACAAATGATATGCATCAAATGGGCAAGATGAGTCTCCACTGAATGAAAATAAGAATAGAAAAGAGAAGGGGGGAATGTTACAGAAGTGAAGAGAAGCATCGAATGTGACAACCAGAAGAAAGGCCAGTAGACGAGAAAGGGAAACACGAGGTTCAGGAGAGGACAATTGAGCTATCGATCTAAAGAGAATGAAAGATAGAGGGAGAGGGAGGAGTACGGTACCTCTCTACAATAAGGGCTGCAAGTCGATCTCCGCCTGTACAAGCTGATTGAACAACAGAAAGTGAAGGGGCAAGAGGACAAGCGAAGAGGAGACTGTAAAAGGAAAGAATGAGGGAATGATTAGGGAGAGAGAGAGAGAGAGAGAGAGAGAAAGAGAGAGAGTGACATACCGATTGAGAAGAGTCTGTAGTGTCATATTATCTAATGCTCCCACTCGTGGCCATACTGCTTGACATATGGCTGTACCCAATGCCCCTCCAACTGATGTGGCTGTAGACAATGCACCCAACACTTCAGCCCGTTCTTCCTCTCCAATAGATGATACCTACAGACAAGAATGAGAGTACTGTAAGTGAAGAGAACTCACGAATGGCCATGCATCAGCAAGTGAATGGAGAAGGGCCATGTTGCCTGAGTCAAGAACACGAGGAACAAGAAGAGTCAAGAGTTGAGGATCATGAGAGACAAGGGAACAAACGAGGGATTGGAGGAAACGAAGTGAATTCACTGGTACAAGGACACAAGGAGTCTCCTGAAGGGAAGATAATGGGAGTACTGTAGGAGGGAGGGAATACCTGGAGACAGGAAGATGTTGGAAGATGAAGGGCATCAGAGAGAATTGAGATGAGACGATAGGATGTGGAACGAACTGAAGCATCAGGGTCTGCCAAATGGACAAATGCCAATGAGAGAAGTTGAAGGGCATTCGCACTGAATACGATCATGCATTGAGAGACATCAACTTGAACAGCATTCAGGTCACACTTTTATGTAGTCTACGATTCGTGGATTTTGTAATATGAATATTACCGTATTGGTGGGAGGACTCCTCCAGTATCTTCATTGCACACTCTAACTCTCTCTGCTTGAATTGTGGATAGAAGAGAGGCAGAATGACATCCAAGAGAAAGTACAGTATCTTCATGTACAAGAGTCAGAATAGAAGGGGAGATTCTCTCCATCTAAAGACAACACTTACAATACACAATGGGACTAGTATAACCTGTTCAAAGTCAGTACATTGGAATAGATCAGTGACAACTGCCTTCTTACAGTCTCCCCATGGTCTTTCTCCAGTCACAACTATCATATTCTCATAGAACTCAAATGACAAGTTAATCATAAAGAATGATTGGATGTGATACCTTGATAGTAACAGGGAATTCCTCAGAGGAGAATAGAGTTGCCTCGATTGAATCATTCGGAACACCCAATACCTTCTTTGATCGAGAGGGAAGAGCATCCAATGGAATATGAAGAGAATGGGCATCAAATGATATACGCATCTCAAAGGGAAATCGTCTCATTCCAAATAACAATAATAATGCTTACTGAATTGAGAAGTTTGTAGTTCTCTTGAAGTTTGTTGAAAAGAAGAGTTGAACAGTTGATTATGACAAAGTTTTCAATGTGAGAGAATGCATCGGCAGAGAAAAGACGTTGCTGAAAGAATGAAATCAGAAGAAAGAGAAGAAGAATAACCGACCAAATTAGGGAATTCATGACACATGAGTCCATCCATAAGACAGATCCATTTGAGACCTGCACACTTATCTGTTATTAACTTGGCCACATTCTCAATTTCGACATTCCTGAGAGGAGAGAGTAAAGAAAGAGAAAGGAAGAGAAAGGGATTACTGTAGTCTCCTGAGAATGATAGCAAATACAGGAGGAGATGAGGATGAGAGTTGAATGAAGAATGGAAGGGAAGGATCGAGAGTCTCTGATGGAGCTGCAGGAAGAGACACGTGATCAGGAAGAGTCTTCAGAAGGGCATCCACACGAGAATAGAGAGAGGATCCAGCAGTGAATGAAAGAGTACGGAGAATCTAGAGAGAGAAGAGAAGAGGGGAAGAAAGGAGAGAGTATACATACCTCAGCCTTGTCAGTGACAAAGAGTGAATGAGTATTGATTAGAAGTTGAATATTAGTAGAAGGAGCTGGAGATGGAAGAGGATCATCTTCTGGTGAATCTTCTATCAAATGAGATAGAAAACTGAATGGGACTACATGAATGAGGAATGAGAATAGATACAAACTGATTGAGTGGATGAGTCCAATGTTGAATGAGAGGAAGGAAAGATGCAATAGATGAATCTCTACTAGTTGCTGGTCTATTGGCTGTTGATTGAAGAAGTTTTGATATGAGAGTGAGACCACGAGAGAGACGACGAGAGGGACGAGTGCAACACAATTGACATTCAAATGGAGACACTCAAACAAGGATTACGGTATCATGAGAAGGGACTATGCACCTATTGCTGGATTGAAGAATCGAAGGAAGAGAATCTTTCCAAGGGCAGACAATCCAAGACCAGGGAAACGAGTATTGATGACTGAATGAATGGTTGAACACACCTGAAGAGAGTAATGAGTATGAGATAAGAGTAAGGATACTGTACTTGTCTGAATCGAGGAGGACAATTTGGAAGAGAAGAGACAATAAGGGAGAATGCCATTTCTGCCCCTTCTCTCGTTGCCTTTTCAGCATCTTCTGTACCCAATCCATCTGTTCGATCTTCTATCTGCAAAGGAATGAATTGTACTCCAAATGAGGATTCATTTCTCATTCACCTCATAAACTGCTTCTGGATCATTCATGAGATGTTGAAGAAGAGGTCGAAGTGTTTGGAGGAGATAAGCATGACCAAAGATACGAAGAGACCTCAATGAGATAGATAGAGAGGAAGAGACAACGAGATGTACCATGAGATGAGTTTAGCAGCAAATGATGATCCTCTGAAGAGAGTTGAAGGGGAAAGGGCTGATTCAGCCTCTGACCATAGAACAGAATAGATAAGTTGGCCTAGTTCAGCCCTTTCAGAGAATGCAGAGACACAAACACGACACAAGGTATCCTGAATAAGGAGAATGAGATGAAGAAGATAAGGGAAGACTCACAATGTATTCACTGGGTACACATTGAGATAGACAAGCAACAAGGGGAAGAGATCCATCCTCTCCCTCAATAGATATCTATTCATTCATTCATTCATTCATTCAATCACTCACTTGTACACATAACAATCTAAGTAGTTCACTCTGACTTCCTTGTTTATCACTTGCTGATGATGGAGTTGCATGTTCTGCCAATACTCTGAATGAGACATTGAGGAAGGGAGAGGGGGGGGGGAGTACCTGCATAGTGTCTCCAATGTCCATCCTCTCACTCTCCATTCACCTGCCCATGAAGTGTCTAGTACTCTGCTTAGTCCTGTATTCCTCATTCAGAATACTCTTCATTCGGCCACATACCCAATTCAGGATTAGCATTGACAAGTGCAGCCAATGTGTCCATAAGGGCATCATTGCATCTCCTTGTCAGATCTGGACCAATAGAGGCATTCGCTATCTCCTCCACTGGATTCCTACAGCAAAAAGAGTTATCTAATGAGTGGAAACAACCAGCTATCTATGTCATATAGAATAGAACAAAGATACTTTGATCGAAGAGGAGATGCATGAGAGAGTGAATTGTCTGAGAATGAGTCAAGGAGATCGTTAAACAACCTGCAAAATACTGATAAAGGATAAAAAGATAAAACACAAACTTGTTGAATGTAGCTTGTGTGATTGGAATGGACATATTTGCAAGGAATCGAGAAAGAGCGTCGACAATTGCAAGAAGAAGTTCAATTCTCTGAAAGATTACGGTAGACAGTGATTGGGATGAGAAGGGGTAAACCTGGACAGAGAATGGAGTAGGAGGAGGAAGGGCAGATATTGCATTAGACAGACAATCAAGCATTCTTGATTGAAGTGATGAAGGAAGTCTTCTTGCTGTTCCATTACTAGCCACTACTTGTAAGAGTCCACACAACTTACGAGTGAATGTCTATAGATAGAGAGGGATAAGAGTATAGAATAAGAATATAGTACCATTCTCTGATGAGGTGTCCTTTCTGATGCATGTTGACTCAATAGAAGAGCATTGATCATTTCACTCGTTGAATCTACTCGAAGGACTATTCCTTGACGACGAGAGAGAATGTTCCTGAACAAAGAAATCCAATAGACAATGACAAGACACGCACTTCACAATGTAAATGACATGTTCTACAAAGAGGATATTGGAAGAGTGAGAAGTTAGTTGACAAGAGATTGAGTGTAGAACTTGTTGATCAAGTGAAGGATCTGTCTACAATCAAGGGGATCACCACTCTGTCCCTAATTACAGTATACCTCAAATGATAGTTGTTCCTTGACACATTTGCACATCAATTCACGATTAGGAGAATCATCCATTCGAAGAACAGAAAGAAGACGAGAAATGAATCTGAGACATACAAGGGTCATAGCCAAAACATAACAACTTACGATGTAACATTATTGGGTTCTTTAACGAATATGAGATGTGAGAGTGAAGATAGGAATGCGCTCATACTACTCCATGCATCAACCATACAAGTTCCTTCACTTGAATCTGTTGTGATCTAAAAGAACCAACTACACAATCTCTCATTCACTGCCCACCTTTGTGACATGTTCCACAAATTCAATGTGATCCTTGCTTCCGAGGACAAGTTGATTAGTGAACATTTCGAACATTCTTGCAGTCTCGTGCCATGCTTCAGCCAATCCTGGATTGGAATGAGGAAGGCTCCTACAATAGACAATATCAAGACAATGCTCAATAGATACAACCACCTCAAGACTCTGTTGATACTCTTCTGAAGGGCTATTCTACCTGCAGTCATGATAGTCCCTTGAGGAACAGAAGCCATTACTCTTAAGGGAACAATCATTGACTGAGAGACACGGAGGACTTACTTAGTGAGAGTTGATTCAGGATCATTTTGTGTTGGTTGTGCAGGAGGAGGAAGAATGGAACACACTTGTACATGATGAGAGAAAAGGGAAAGACAACAAAGGACAAGATCGGCAGAACAATTCCATAGATACATGAAGCACACTGCCTAAAGGGAGAGAGACTCAATCAAATACAATACAAATACAGACCTCGAACTTATTCAAAGCTTGATATGTAATGCCATCGATAGTCTCTGTTATTGGAAGGGTCAATTCAGAAAGGTAATCACTTCTTAAAGTCTATTCAGCCTATTTGTTTGCTTCATTCCTTACCTCTTCCTCATAAGTGCTTGCATCCATGAAATAACATTCTCAGCCCCTCCCACTTGGAGATGAATCAACTTCTGACAAACAGTGAACATCATATGAGAACTGAAGGAGGACTTCCATCATATCACAATGCACAACAACGAACCTGACTCTGAAGAACTTCTCAATGACTCCTTGAGGAGTAGAATTCCATTCAGGGATTACGGTATGAAGTGCAAGGATTGCCTGTTCAAGTATGACAATGGAGAGAGAGAGAGGGAAAGAGATAGAACCTGCATGACATGAGTCTGTAATTGTGGATGATCTATAAGAGTAACAAGTGAAAGAACAAGTTGTTCCAATTGATTGTCATCTGTTGATGTCTAAATGATTCATTCATCTTCATATTCATTCCCTTCTATACCTTCTTCCTTATCAAAAGAGTTGGATGTGTAGTGGCCAATTTGATGAGTGCAACGAGAATTGAATGATGAGAACATTCAGTGAGAGGAGAGACACTTCCAAGAGAAGCCGATGAAGGACGCTCTATTCTCCATCTACCAGATACTTTATGCCAACTCTGAATGCATATGATATGAGAGAGTGAGTGACACTCACTTCAGTCGTTGGCCTTCCTATTCGACTCATTCCAACTGACAGATGACCAGAGGATACAGATTGATCATTCTCCATCACTCTATCCAATGTTGATAGAAACAATGCACGAAGTTGATCTGATCGAGATGCCAACATCTCAATACGAGGCCACCAAGGAAGACGATGCTAAGAGAGAAGAGAATGAATGAATAGAAGAGGATGACTGACATGAGAGGCAATGATTGTCAATGCTTCTACTAGAACAAGTTGAAGTAATGGTTGTTGAGAAGAGAGACACACACGGAATACATCATTGTCGAACTGAAGAGAGAGAATAGAAAGAGAATGGAATGGACAGACCTTCAATCTGAATAGAGCAACGAAACAATCAACAAGGACAGTTCTCTCCATTTCACGAGGACGAGCACCTGTTAGGAGAACAACCTGAAACATCTCTATTCTCATTCCTCCCTTCATTCATCCAATCACCTTTACATGTTCAACCATCTGTTGTACCACATTGAAGACAAAGAAATCTGATTGATTGACATATGTTGCACACTTACACAAATTGACCTGAATGTCAATGTATCCCATGTTTCCTTATTCGTGTACTCACTGCAGCATGACATGCATACTGTAATTGTGCACTCCAAGGAGATCGATTGGTGGGAGCAATTCCAGATTGTACACAAGATGAAACCATATCAACAAACTGACGCTAAATAGTCACGATACACCTAATTATTGAATGTACAAACTTTGATGATGACATTTTCAGGAAGGAGAATTCCTTGTTGGTCAGCGTGTGCAATTGCCTCCAGAGAACACTCGAATGAAACATTATCTCTTGTTTGTACTCAATGACTAACAGGGGAAACAGCAATAAGCATCATCTGAACTGGCCAACAGACACTTCTTCTCTTTAGATCTGGAGTATTCATTGCCACAAAAAGAGCATCCATCGCTTCTGAACTAAACTGATAATGGAAAAAGAGAAATGATACTGGAAGGGACCTGTAACATGTTCTTGTGGTGAATGTTGAAGAGTGGAGAACTGTTCAGGATATCGTTCTATCCATCTCCATATCACACTTGCAACCATTCCACAAACACATTCCAAGTGTTCTTTTCGAGGTGGCCATAGAGAACTCACCTTAACATCAACCAATAGTCTTCTTATTTGCACAAATTCGACTAACCATCTGTACAAACTTGACAAGCATATCCAATTCCAGAGTGACATATGCCATAAGAGACACATCGGCCATTGATTGTGCCACGGCCTCTTCCCCACTTTCCTCCACCTAAATACTTGCCTAATATGCGAAATTAGATAGAACAAATACTTGTAAAGTGCGTAGTGCTCTTTCAGCTCTTCCCATCAAGACAGATCCAGCAATATCTCCAACTCGCGATACCACAGCTATCGCCTTTTCCGCTGCATCAAATGTTAAATGAAGACTTGTTGCACCAAGCATACCACTTGCTGAATTGCTTCCACTCACTATAGTCCACATTTCATCCTGGACTGCCTTCATACAAGCTTCCCTCTCCATGTTTCGTCCCACGATTGGCTATTCAATTTCCATTCTTGCAAACATCAAAAGATGGAATACCTGAGCCTCCAGTAGACATTCTAGAAGAGTTTGAAGAATAACAAGGCGAGATTGAGACAGAGCTACGTGGGACGTCCATTTCTAAAAACGGTGAAATACACTACAAAGATAACATGTTGGCTTACACTTGCGTTGACGGCCTTTAGGACTCTCACAAGAGCAAGGATGACCAAATGGAGATGATGTCTGCTAACATTGATAATACAAACATGAGTGGTGTTTAGAAGCTCTCGAGACTCTCTGTCCAATGCCTTTCCAGTTCGTGTTGGTAACTGAACGACAAACAACCATTGTAACCAAATCACAGAGCTATGAGAATACGTGTCAGATAATAAGGAGTGATATTCATTGCTTTGTTCTGTTTAAAACATCTATGAAGGCCTAAATGTGCATGCACCTGTACCTACTAAGATGAAAGGAGAACTAACCTGATCTTGATATCGTTGAATGAGAGACGATATCCATTCTACTGGTTTCTGTTTCTGCGAATGTGAAATAGACTGCGATATAGGTCGAGTAACAGCAGACATACTCTAAGAATATTGCAGCATAGTTTCCATTCAACGCCTGAAAGGATAAAAGAATTGATTATACGGAGCATTCACGGCTTCATCGATTATGCGGCGAAATAAACCTTTGAGCATATAGGTTATTCAAAACATGATAAAATGGGAATATAGTAGAGTGAAGTTGTGATAGCGAATAAACGTAGCTAGTCGCGACTTGCGAGCGCTCTAGCTCATGAGCGCGAGCCATGAAATAATCGAAACCGGCATTTAGAATAATATCGTTCTCTGTTTATTTCAAAAGCGTCAGCGAAAATAAACGTATATTTCAATTTTGAAGTTTCGAATTTTCTTGGCCAAGCCTTTGTCTTCTAATTTTATCTGTTATTTTTAACGCTTTAATCTATCTTCATCAGCTATCCATACGGCAGAAACCAGGCGCCAAAACTAGCTCTCAGATTTTTAATAATCGAGGAAACTGAAGTCCGACATCGTTCATCGCGAAAACGCGCTACACTAAATTGCGCAATTGCAAATGGCATACCCCTTTCGGCTCATTCGCGAATCTCTCTGTTGCGATAATATCTAAAAATATATTAATAAACACAGCTCATCGGTGAAATCCATGAAGATCAATTCTACAGGATGTTTGTAGGCTAGCTTTCGGAATCACAAACTGGCAATTTTATTTAGGACTGCTTTTCAGTTGTATCGTTTACTGTTATAGTATTTGTTATAACGTCGCTGATTGTTAACACATCTACTTGTAAAGATGAGATATATGCAATTCAGATGGACTCTGATCTATATGACGAGTTCGGAAACTACATTGGACCCGACTTGGACAGTGATGATGATGACGATCAAGAGGAAGTTCCTCAAGGAGGAGATGAAGGAAGTGGAGATGAGCGAGGAGATGGAGATGTATCTATTGACTGCAGTTACATATCACAATATTAATGTTAAGGATGCAATGGAAGATGAAGATGCAGAGCCTGTTGGCAACCAGATCGTCCTTCATGAAGACAAGAAGTACTATGCTTCTGCTGTAGAAGTAAAGTGAAATAACCCTTTCTCTTCTATAATTCAACTTAGGTATACGGAGAAGAAGTTGAGACTCTCGTTCAAGAGGAAGACGCACAGCCGCTCACAGAACCCATTGTCAAGCCAGTCAAACAACGCAAGTTCGAGGTATCTGATTCGTAATCACAGTTTCTAGTTTAGTATCCACATTGTGACCCCATTTGTCAGAACCGGCCTATCTTAACCAGAAATATCTCCCGAACTATTAGATAATGCTGATCGATAACTATTGTATATACCACAATAAATTTTCCTGACGAGGTTCTGTCCATTTAGTCTGAAAAGGAGGAAAGTAATCACTTGCACTTGAGTTTATAATTATAGAAAATGAATTCTCATTTTTTAACATATTGATTTGATTGATCTTTGATGTAATGAATGAGTTTATAGGCTGTGGAGCACAATCTTCCAGAGACTGTGTACAAAAAAGAGTATCTGGCTGATCTGATGGACTGTCCACACGTCATCAGAAATATTGCCATTGCTGGACATCTTCATCACGGAAAGGTATCCCAAGAATAGGAAATAGATATAAGAAATGATTACAGACAAGTTTTGTTGATTGTCTCATGGAACAGACTCATCCTGACTTCACAAGAGCTGATGACAAGGACACTCGATTCACTGACACTCTATTCATTGAACAACAAAGAGGATGTTCCGTCAAGGTTGGCTGTTTATATGGAATGGAAGAGTAATTACATCATTTACAGTCCATTCCCATCACTCTGGTCATGCAAGATTCTCGCAGCAAAAGTTATCTACTCAACATCATTGACACACCTGGTGATTTAGGAGTCTATTTGAGTCTACTCATATTTGTCTACAGGTCATGTTAACTTCTCTGATGAGATGACAGCTGCTTACCGTCTATCTGATGGAGTTATGATTGTAGTGGATGCACATGAAGGGGTACTGTAGACAAAGACAGTTGATGTCATAGAGATATGTTTAGGTTATGATGAACACAGAAAGAGCCATTCGACATGCAGTCCAAGAGAGACTCCCCATCACACTCTGCATCAACAAGGTTGAAGATCTTTTTTTCATTCCAGTTCATATTCCATTTGTAGATTGATGTCCTCATTCTGGAACTGAAGTTGCCGCCCCTTGATGCCTTCTACAAGATTCGTCACACTATCGATAGTGTTAATTCCCTTCTACAGTATGTATATCTGTTTCTATCCTGTCTACAACTCTTCTCTTAGGACATTCTCTGAAGAAGCTGAAGTTCCTCTTCTCTCTCCACTTTGTGGAAACGTCATCTTTTCCTCTGCTCGATTCAACATTTGTTTCTCTCTTCTTTCGTTCGCCAACGTCTATGTCCATCAGTACGGTAAGTATACATATTCCCAAGTGATTTAAACCATATCATTGTACAGGAAACAAAATCAACGCCAATGAATTTGCTCGTCGTCTTTGGGGAGACTTGTACTATAAGAAGGTTTTAACTCTCTTCTCTTTTTCTTGTTACAGTCTTTTCATTGCAGGAGACTCGTACATTCTCTAAGCAACCGGTTACCTCTGGTCAGCAGAGATCATTCATCGAATTTATCTTGGAGCCTCTCTATAAGATCTTCAGTCAGGTATCTTATTGTCCCACTGGAAAATTAAATACTGTCTTGAAACCGTTTATACTCCCAAGCACTGAAAAACTGCTGAAGTAACTAGATAAAACGGGACTCCCGGCACCTTTTCTGAATATTTTGAACCCCACACAAAAATAAAGTGATGAGTAGGGAGATCGGGAGGGACCCCACTCCATACCGCATGACATTATTCTTTTGATGCACTGAATATAATTGATGCAGGTGATCGGTGATGTTGATACTTGTCTACCTGCGCTCACTGCTGAATTGGGAATTAAACTGACAAAGGAAGAACAAAAGATGAATGTTAAACCATTGATCTCAGTCATATGCAAGAGATTCTTCGGAGACTTCCATGGTGATGACTGAATGATTATTTGATACTTATACTTGATTTCAGCTTTCGTTGATGTTGTCACTCAGAACATTCTATCTCCTCAAGAGAACGCGAAGAAGAAAATTGAACAGGCGTATCTTGGTCCATCTGAGAGCAAAATGACACGTGAACTACACAAGTGTGATGCGAATGTGAGTGATATAGAGAGGGTTGTACATATGATGAACTGATTCAGGGTCCACTTATGGTTCACACAACGAAGAACTATGCAACTGCTGATGCTACATCATTCAGAGTGTTTGGAAGAGTTATATCAGGAACATTGGAAGCAGGGGCTGATGTGAGAGTATTGGGAGAGAACTATTCTATCCAGGTAAGGAAAGGAGATGAATGGAGGGACAAAGGGAATGTTACAGGATGAAGAAGACTGTAGGAAGATGAGAGTGGGAAGACTGTGGGTCAATGAAGCCAGGTTTGTTCCATTTGTATGTTTCCGTTCATCTTACTCTCTTGAGATACACGATTGAAGTATCTCGTGTGCCTGCTGGAAACTGGGTTCTCATTGAGGGAATAGATGAACCTATTGTAAAGACTGCTACTATCACAACACTCGAATGGGATGAAGATGTATCATTCAAATGAAGAGATTGGTCATGTTTTAATCTTTAGTTGTACATCTTCCGTCCTCTCAAGTTCAACACGAAATCAGTTGTGAGAATGGCAGTGGAACCCGTTAATCCATCAGAACTTCCTAAGATGTTGGATGCACTGAGGAAGGTAAGAGAGAAGTGAATGATTGTGGATATTGATATGTGACAGGTGAACAAGTCTTATCCTCTTTTGACTACTCGAGTGGAGGAAAGTGGAGAACATGTTCTATTGGGAACTGGAGAGCTCTATTTGGATTGTGTCATGCATGATATGAGAAAGGTATGAGTATGAAAGATGATTGTCTATTCACTCATTCCAGGTCTTCTCTGAAATAGATCTCAAAGTGGCTGATCCCGTTGTGACATTCTGTGAAACTGTGGTGGAAACTTCTTCACTCAAATGTTTCGCAGAGACTCCAAATAAGAAGTTAGTGACAATCTGTCATTACAGAATATGCTCATGGAATACATTATAGGAATAAGTTGACGATGATCTCTGAGCCATTGGAGAAAGGATTGGCAGAAGATATCGAGAATGAGGTTGATTGGTATTATGGAAGAGTACGGTAATTGTGATAATCTGCAGATTGTGGAGATTGGATGGAACAAGAAAAGACTGGGAGAATTCTTCCAATCCAAATATGACTGGGATCTTCTCTCAGCCAGGTATCAAAACATTTTCTTAAAATGTTGCTATGCATTTATGCCTCATATGATGTATTTAGGTCAATCTGGGCGTTCGGACCTGATACAACTGGTCCAAATGTTCTTCTTGATGATACTCTTCCTTCTGAAGTAAGTATTCCTTTCAGTTATTGATTGCACTGAGTGATATGATTACAGGTGGATAAGAACCTGATTGGTTCTGTTCGCGAATCTCTCGTTCAAGGATTCCAATGGGCAACAAGAGAGGGTCCTCTATGTGAAGAGCGTATGTGTATAAGTGTGAATGAGTAGTAGATGAGTCATTTGAGCCATTCGAAATGTCAAGTTCAAGATGTTGGATGCAGTCATATCAACTGAACCATTGTATAGAGGAGGAGGACAGATCATTCCTACTGCACGTAGATGTGCATATTCTGCCTTTTTGGTCTGTTCTCTCCTCTCTTTCCCCATACATTCTCCTTCAGATGGCAACTCCTCGTCTGATGGAACCATACTATTCTGTGGAAGTGATTGCCCCTGCTGATTGTGTATCTGCTGTGTATACAGTACTCGCAAAGAGAAGAGGTCACGTCACTACAGATGCACCCATTCCAGGAAGTCCCCTTTATACTATCAAGGTACACAATACATGATATAAGAGAGTTATAATTGTTATCAGGCCTTCATTCCTGTTATGGACTCATTCGGATTCGAGACAGATCTCAGGACGCACACTCAGGGAATGGCATTCTGTGTTTCTGTATTCAATCACTGGCAGGTATGGGTGATAGTTGGATGTATCTAGTGTTTATTTTGTAGATTGTTCCTGGTGATCCACTGGACAAAAGCATCATCATTCGTCCTCTGGAAGTACAACCAGCCAATCAATTGGCAAGGGAATTCATGATCAAGACAAGGTTTATATTCAGTTAATATGTCATATCTGAATGTTATAAATTATAGAAGGAGGAAAGGTCTCTCGGAAGATGTTTCCGTCAACAAATTCTTTGATGATCCTATGCTTCTTGAATTGGCAAAGCAACAGGACATCTTCTCTTATTCTGCATTCTAAGAGGGACAAAAGCACTCATTTCATAGAGTCCCTTATCTTTATCTTGTTTGAACGAAAACATTTTTTATTCATTTTGTATTTAGTAACAAACAGTTTATTTATTTAGTTCATGTTACAAGTTGTTTGATCATGTCGCCCGTCCTTACGTTTCCCAATTTCCGATGTTGGTTGTTCTCCATTTACAGTAACTTTTGACTGTTTGATTAGTAAATGTATGATCTCACTTCATAAAGAAAGAATAAGAATGTATGATGGATGAATTGAGTTACAATAGTTGTTGAGCGCGCGATCTCTCTTGAGTACCTTACAATGCATGTCTCTCCCCCCCCCTCTCCCCCTCTTTAGCTGCTCATCTCTTCTTCTCTGTCCACTCCATTGCCCCATTTTCTTCTCTTTCTATTGAAAGGACTCATCTCAATGACCTCTATTCAACAATAGAAAGAGTCTGGTTGTCTTTCTCTCTCTTGATACTTATTAGTGATAAGTGTGCTTCCAATCGATCCATTCCATCTCTCGAGGGGGTGAATTGCATGCAAACGAAAAGGGAGAGAAGGTGTGGTTGTTTGTTGTGTGTTGAGAGATGACTTGGATGGTGTGAGACCTATCCCCTTCCATTCCCTTCCACTCACTTCACTAGTCTCATTTGTGTCACTTGTAATGTCTCAACATGTGTAGTGAGTGGATGCAAGTCTTTGCCATCTGACCATTATGTATTCCTTCTCTTATCTTTCTTCCCTTCTCTCTGACTCTTTGTTGTATAACACAGCAATGTCGTTGTTGTACCTTCTTTTGGCAAGTCTTCTTCTTTTTCTTCCCCTCTCCATTCGCTTCTTTTCTCTCAAACTAATTGTAAGTATGTGTCTAAATCTTTGGTGTCCTGTTTCACAGATAGAATGATTGGTTGAGTGTGACTCCCTGGAGTGCATTGATCAATTAACAGATGCACCATTCCTTTCCTATCCAATCATTCATGTATTCGTGTATATGGGAAGTGTTCCCCTCCTTCAGACAAGTATTGCCAGTTGGTTGTATCCAGTTCCTTATCCCTCATTCCTCTCCATTCGCATCCTATTCATATCTCATTCTTCCCTCAATCCGCCTATTTGTCCTCATAATACCTGCCCTGTGACCACCAGTTTGAAGTTTGGGCGACACGTACCTTTGGGTTTCAAATTTAGTTTTTGGGACCACATGAAATAAGCGCAAAATGGAATTTTTTGTCACTTCTCGCTAGTTATTTCGCGATCTCTTGTATATTTCATTGGCCATCCGCAGTTTTTAGTCTAATAAACCAAGAAACTACGCGTGTTTTTGAAGTCCGCTTTATGACCCTTGAACAGATATGATAGTTATTTTGGTGCTTCTGTTGCTCTGTCAGTATCTCATTTATCATAATAATATCTATGGTTGACTTTGGTCTAATTGTCACTCTTCATTGATGTGTCATATTTCAGAAGGAATCCCCTGATGGAGTGGAACGATCATAACATTCAATGAATTCCCCTTCCTCCTCTCATCATTTGTATGGCCCTCCTCCTTATTCATTCATTTCATCTACAAGACAATCCCTCTCTTCATTCCCTCCATCTATTCCATTGTGTCTTGTTGAAGAGAATAGACTGGAAGATGTTCCTCCTCCTCTTCCCATTCATCCTCCTCCTCCATTATCTCCACATTTATCCATCAAATACCCTTTGACTACTTCCCTCTTTGACATTTCTTCATCTCCTGTAAGTGGACGATTCTTTTGATTGATAGAAGATATTACCTTTGAGAGTCCTACCAATCGACCATTGTCTCTATTAGAAAGGAATGATGAAGTGATTACAGTAAGAAGTTCTCCTTCCATCCACTCACAGGTATTCTTTCATCTTTTCATTCCATTAATAACTGAATGTACTGATCATACCAGGGCTAGCTACTTCTACGGAGGGTAAAAAATTCAAAAAATCCAGGTGACCGCGAGTCTCCAAGAAAAAAAATTTCCGGTTTCCCGCCGGATTTTGGTTAATTATTTTTGAAAATCGGGGTTCCCGACAGTTTTTCTATTAAAATTTTCCCAAATACCACGATTTTTTACTTAAGGGTGATCCCAAAAAAATTTCCGGGTCCTCTACGTAGATCTGCCAGCCCAGGTATAGTACTGATCAATCTCTCTTTCACTGTAAATCATCCATCAATATTCTCTCTCTCTTTCTCTTCATTCATTGAGCTTCAGTACTTCTCCAATGAACTCTTTTGACTACATTTGTACCATTTAAGAAGAAACGATATGCATACGTGGAAGTGAATGGAAATGAGTGGAGTGGATTGAAAGATATTATGACTCAGGTTAGTCGAAAGAGAAGATGAAAGTATTGGATATGAATGATTAAGGATGAGTGTCGACCTGTGGTTCCATTCAATTCCCCTCCTCCATACTCTCATCTCATTCTTGATAGACCATCCCGTACAGTATGATTGAGAGTGATATCATATGTGAATATTTGAATTAAGGAATGTAGTAATGGACTGAGACAGGCCTCATTCAGGGCTGCTATACATTGTTGCACTGGTCAGTTGGTTGAGTTGTTCCCCTTAGGGATTGGTCTTCCCCTTCTTGTGGCATCTCTTCTCTTTGACTTCCTTAGACACAATACTTGCACTCATTCCTTCTTTCCTTGTCCGATCTCTTTCATTCCTTCAACTTTCATCGTATGGTCGCGTTGACTAACATGTAACACATTTATTGTCTTAATTCAAATAGTTCGCGATACATATTCACTCAATCGAAAGACAGGACCGCAATAATTCTCACAGTTTTGACGGCGCAAGTGTTCACTTGACCAATATGGTGTCTCTTGTCTTTCACCCACTCATTCATTGTCTTATCTTAAGAATAGAATGGTTTGCAAGTGTTAGTGTCTCATGAATGATGCCCTTGATCACTTCAATTCTCGTCTTTCTTCCTTTCTTCTCTTCTCTCTTCTCTTATCCTTTCGTCTTTGCCTAACAGCTGTTTCCTTCATCTTCTTATTTTCATTGAGTCGATTCTACTTTTGCAGTCTGTCTTGAATAGAGTCTTGATCATTCTTCCCCTTTTGTCCTTCTGTTTTCTACTTGTTCACTCTAATTGAAAGGGTTGACCTTGTGGTAGGTGCAATTGAAGGGATGACAAACTTTACAGGTCATTCTCCTCCACGGGTTTCACACACAACATTGCAAGGACAACAAAAGGGTCAGTCTTATTCTTTGCAATCAACTTGCAATATTCATTCTACTTATTCTATTCTCTTTCCTTCGTCTGCTTCACCTACCAACCTATCACATTTCCTCCCTTCACTTCTCTTTTTCTCTCTTCTCTCTCATTATTCCATTGTCTCTCCTTCTAGTACCACCTGGTCCCTCAAATGAACCCCTTTTGTGGCCATTTTGTACACTCTCTTTCTCTTCGTTCATGCGTATTAGTGATGATTGACATTTAGTGTCTCTACCCACTTTAGTTCATATCTTTTCCCTATTGATCAATATAGCTCACATGTTCTCTCAATGTGTGATTTGGATGCAAAACGAATGACTTGTCTTCCCTTCATATTCATTCTCCTTTCATTCCTCATTCTCTTCTCTTCAGCCCTTCCTCCTGTACATTCTTATACAAGATCATCTCGTCCGAGAAACACAAACGGTTAGTTTGGAAAGAGTTGATAAGGGGGGGGGTGTCACTATCATATTCATACTCAACTATTCGTATTCAGTCACTTCTCATTCTACTTCACAATCTTCAATGCGCCGTCAAAGGCCCAAATCCTATGTACTAGCGACATCATCATCATTTCCCGTAGATGAATCAAATGGAAGGAGAAAAGGATCTCCCATATTGGCCAGGTTCATCTATTTGCATAATCTATAGGAAATGAGATTGCATATGATTGATTTGTCTCGTTTGTGCCCCATGGCGGTCTTTTCTTCTCTTGAGTCAGTCGTCCTTCAATTCCATTTGCCTTCTCATATTCATGTAATCTGTGACCACTCAATAGATGCACTAATAAGAGTGAAGGAAGGTCGAATACTTCCCATCCCCTCCACACCTTTCATGTTTGTCCCTTTGGGTCAAGAGTATCCCTCAGGCCAGTCCAGGTGTCCCTTTGCACTCTATAATTAGCTGTCCACGTCCAGCTTGTGTCCAATCTGCGCATTAGTGAAAGGGTTGTAGAGGGAGGGAGAGTGAATGAGTTGCACTCATTTACAATTGATACAGTAGTCACTCATCATAGTGTATCCCTTGGAGTGGAAGGGAATGATATTGTCATGTCTCATTTGTACATTGATTAGTGCATTGTGTGAGAGAGGGACGACTGCCATAAGCCCTTGTCTTCCTTTCACTCCAATCAGATAACGTCTCTCCCATAGACATCTGTCCCTTTCATTCTTTCCTTTTCACTCTTCTCTTCTATTCACTTGAGTAGGTTGCATAACAAGTGTACTCATAGGTGTATAATTGTCTCCCACTCTTCTTCTTCCTTTTCACTTCTCATCTCTCCTCCTTCTCTCCCTTCTTCTTCTTCTTTTCTCCTTCAAACCTTCGTCTTCCAAAGTCGGTAATTGAGCTTTGCCACCCGTGTAAGAATGAAGGTTTGGCGCCTTTTCCCCTTTGGTTCCTTTGACTTGTCATCCTCTTCACTCTCTTGATCTCTCTCTATTCCTCTGGCGGAATACCATATGAATAGTATCTTCCTTTCATTTGTTCAAACATAAGAACTTGTTAATTGTCTGTCTCTCTTTTCTCTTGTGTATCGATAGATGTTCTTCTACTTGATCACTTTTCAATTTCTTCTCTCTTCTTCTCATTCTCTTTCATTCGAGATAGTTGTTGTATGTCTTGTATTGCAATGTAAACATCCCCTCCCTTTTGCCTTCTTCATTTGACTCAAAGGCATCTCAGATGTGGACATTTGCGCTAGAACTATCAAATGAATATATGGGCAGTGATGGTGGTGCATCTGTCCATTTGACCATTATGGCGCACTTGTCTTTAGCCCTACTTTCTATCATGCGATCATTAGAGTCTTTCTTTTCAGACGTCAGTTATCAGATGGAATAGAAGAGGAATCCCGATCAGACTCTCATCTTGCAATTCGTCCCTCTGCGAGTGAGTCAATTGAATGTGAATGAATGATTGTCTTGAATAGCCATTCCCTCTTCAACAACGACTCAACGACTACACAGACTTCTTGCTCTCTTCTCACATTCGGGGGGAGAGACCTCGGTTAGTCAATGATAGTCAATGACAATGATACAGTATCTACAGAAGGGAAGAGATGAACACAGGAAGATTCGACCAAAGAGATCACGGACAAGTGTTCCTATTCAAAGAATTGCACTTCCTTCACAATTGATATCTATTCCATCTAAGGATGCAATCAAACAAGGAGCACTTAGACATCAGGTGATAGTCATTCTTGTAATGGAGGAGACTGTCAATGTAGGAATTGCCACTTGGAGTCAGTCTACAACCAAAGAAGTTATGTCGTTCGAGTGAATGGAGACAAGTATGGGCTGTATTGAGTGGAAGAAGACTGTACTTGTGTAGTCAATTGAGTAGTCAATTGGATGATAATGGAGAGAAGGTTAGTCTCATTCCAATAATCATAGCCATTGTCTCTTTGAGTTGTTATCTATTCCATCTGATGCAACATGTCTTCATTTGGAAGGAGCATTGGCAGATATTGCATATGAATATGCAATAGTGAAGGAAGAACAGAGATTCATTATCAGAGTGGTCACTCAAATGAGAAGGGAACATCTACTATTATGTTCAAGGTACACTATTCATTCATTCTTTTCACTTATCAACAATTGAAGAGAATCTGACATGTTGGAATGGATTAATCGTATCCAAGAAGCTTCAATCTCAACATGTTCACCATCTTCTATTCAGGTATCTATTCCTTTTCTTCATATATAAGTCTTTCTCTTCATTTACTTGTTCCATTCTAGTTGTAGACCCTTCTCTTTTCATTCTCTTGATGACGAAGAAGTCTCGTCTTTCCATGTAAGGTCTCTCGTATTGATTGGGTCTTTGAAGGGAGAGCCTTTCTCTCTTCTCTCCACATTCTCTTCTCTCTATTCGCTCTTTCTGCTTCTTCTAATCTCTCTACAGTCCGTTCATCTATCCCACCCTCCATTCCTAATCTTCTCCTTCCAATTCTACATCTTTTTCTATCCGCGCATCTTTCGAACCTTGATATGGTATTGTCTTCTTTTGTGTATGAAATATGTTCTTTCACTCTAATTGCCTTCTCTATTCCTTATTCCTTTTTAACCCTTTACATATGATTGTCTCTGATAACTGACAATGTAGATGAGTATCATTCATTCTTCTCTCATATCCTCCTTCTCTCTTTGTCAATTCCATTTATGAGTGTCTCTTTTCTTCTTCTTGTCTCTCTTTCCTTTCATTCTCCTTCAACTTCTACTCGTACTTATTCCTATCATACAGTCTTCACTCTCTTATGTCATGATGAGTGTGGATAGAGTAATGGGACACCTTCCCCTCTTTCCATTCATTCCCCCCTTCCAATGTCAACTTGAGTGTCATTCTGACTGTATCGATTAGTATTTCATGATTGCCTCTGTCAATTATGCACTAGTTCTCCCTTTACTCACCTGTCCATCTCCTCTTTCCCTCCCTTTGTCCCCTTTGACTGTAGTCAATCCTTCTCTTCTCTTCGCATGCCTTTCTTTCCTTGTTTCACCCTCTGGGTCATTTTGGTTGTTGTGTTGACAGTAACGTTTCCTTCCTTCTTCCTTTTTCATATCCTTGTCCATTGAGTCATGCGTATGATTAGTCCTATTAGAGTCTTTGAGAGTCTCGATCGACCACAAAAAGAAGACAAATGTTTGGTTGACAACTCAATCCACTCAACAACTCAATTGATCATGCACAGGTGACACTCCCACTCTCATCTCATTCATTCATCCATCCATTCATTCATTCATTCATACATTCAGATACAAGGCGAAATCATCGGCATTAGCATCTCCTGTATCATCTAAGAGACCCTCAACAGAAGTATCCTCATCTTCATCATCTTCCAAAGCTGCCCCAACATCAACATCATCTGCATCATATGAATGCAATGGAGAATGTACATCATCTGGAGGAACACCGAAGACAACGAGAAGATGGGCAAAGAAAGGAGGAAAAGAGAAGGAGAAGAATACAAAACAGGTGGGGAGAAGAGGAAAGGGAGAAGGAATGAAAGAGTGTCAAGGGTGGACATGGAATGGACAGGGCAGGACCTTCGACTCATTCCATTTGTTCATTTGGATTGGGAAGTAGACTGGCTGATTGTCCAACTGCAGGAGATGGAGATGTGAGTGAAGAGAAAGAGAGGGAAGTGAATGATTCATTCAGTTGGTTCCACTCATTGTGAGGGCATGTGTAAGTGTTGTTGAATGTCATGGAATGGATACAATTGGAATCTATCGAATACCAGGAAACACTGCAGCTGTCAATGCACTTAAGGAAGCACTCAATTGTGGAGAATTACAATTGGTATGTTGATGTAATCATTGCGTCAATGAGATATCCTCTCAGATGGATTTGGATGATACTCGATGGAAAGATGTCAATGTTGTCTCTTCCCTTCTCAAAATGTTCCTTCGAAAGTTGCCTGAACCTCTTCTAACAGACAAATTGTATCCATTCTTCATTGATGCAAATCGAATGGGAGTTCATCATCAAAGACTTCACAAAATAAGGAACCTGGTTAGTCTCTCTGCGCGCGGCAGCGGGGGGTGGCGGGGGAGGGGGG